>OZ026837.1:39915681-40130137 GCA_964023205.1 Lutraria lutraria
TCAGGACTGGGATTTGGTGTTTTATGTACATATCTACGTTTTCTTGTAAGATATATACCAATGTACATGTTTTAAAAATAAATATTTGATTGATGACGTCCGTACATGTAGTTGATTATCAATATGAAGCGAACATTAATACCACATGAAAGAAATTGTTGTACGTACATTATTAGAACGATATACGTATATACATGTATGCAACCTGTGCTAGCGGCCATCTCTGAATAAAGGCTACAGTGTGAATAAAGACCATTCTTTTAAAGTCGATATTGATTTTTCTGAACAAAATGATCTCCGAACAAAGACCACCCGATAATAAACGTCACATTTTGTCTTTCCAATGGGTGGCCTTTGTTCACAGGTGTGAATGCACGTGGAAAAACATGGCACAAATAAAGTTACTATCAGCATGTTGGCTTTCATAATTGGAAAATGAATCAAAAATGATTTTGAAACAGAAAGGTTGATGTTTTAGTCTTATTTATTATTGATGTGTTAGACAGAAAAAACATCGCTGAAATTAACTTATTTAGCCATTTTATGTGACGGACATCTTACACAAATATAGAAATAGAATGTTTGATGAAGGCTATCAAGCACGTAGTCGTGCACAATGTATACAAGACAGTAAGAATCAAAGTACTGAGAGTACTCAAGGTAACTGAACTAACCCGTACATGGACTAGACTTGCTGAATCTGACTTACCTTAATCTCCCCCCGCAACCCTAGGTTTTTAGGCTACGAGAATGGAAAATAAACTTTCTTCCTTTTTTAACCTTTCCACACGTTTTCAAGAGCAAAAAAAAAATGCCCCGACGTATCTACATTATTTTTAGTGAGTGCTTATAACAAGAACCAAAAAATTGTTTATTGCTCCGTGACTTTGATGATGGTATAAATATTGTTTCCGAGCGTCGAAGTAATTTAGACACAATGTGTAGTACTAGTGCTTTATATCTTTTAGTTCGACAAGCCACAGATCCGATAAGACATTTAATTCTATAAAACGTGTCTTCTACAGACAGAAACTGTCATTGTCTATCAAAAAACGTCTCTTAGATGTAAATGCCAGTTATTGAATTATTTGCAAGAACTTTGTATCATATCGAATAAATGGACAACTGATGATGAAAAAAGTCTATCACAGAACAGTTTAGGAGTAAAATATTGTTTGTTTCTGTTTAACCCACCTACCCTAAATTTTCCCCGCGACCCTAGACTTTTTATTAGGCCCGAGGACCTTTGACCTCAAGATCAATAGGGGTCATCTACATGTGATGACCAACCTCCCAACCAAATCTGAAGAGCTTAGGCCAAATATTTCTTAGTTGGCCGGACAAGGTTTGGTTATGGACACCAACGGACCAACATGTACAAAGCAATAGATCCCCTTTTCTTTGAAAGGGGGCATAAATATGCATCAAATTATAAGCACATATAACCAAGAATTTGCAATAAATCGTCCTGGTGAAATAATGTTTGATTAAATTCAAGTAAACATTTTATAAGAGAGATCTAGAAATAGAATGTACAACCAAGTTGATTCACAATAAATATTTATTTCACAATTTATACACAAGATTTTAGGCATACACAAATAAATCACAATCTTTTAATAGTAAAATCATTTCAAACATTCATACACTTACATGCATATAATACATACAAGAAATATTTCCCTACAAACCGCCCTTCAAAAAGATCTGTACGGACAAAATTAAACTTAACATCATAGTGAAAATCTTACCCAGGAATTTACAACATTATTTCCATACTTTTTAGTCAGTAGACAAACAAGCTTAGACCAACATATATACAGGGTTTTCAATAATAACAGGCTGCAGGCCAATTTAGCCGCTTAGAAATGTGTTTGGGCCGCTTAGGAATCTCAAAAGTTTATAAAATATTGCTAGAAAATGCATGGACCCCCCTAGCAGGCATGTTAGTCTAGCTTTTGGGCCTGTTGGCCACAAAGTTATTCGAGAACCCTGATACAGATAGATACAAGTGTACATGAAGTTTTTTTCTAAGTAAATCACAACTCTGTTATGATAACAAGCCAGTATCATATCTAGTCACAAGTTGTATAATTGAAATTAACACTTCAACTGTTTAATACTATAATATTAAGTTCCTGAAGAATTCCAGCAAGGAGTAAAGTCAAACCTGCAAACAATGGTTCAACCTTGGGAAAGAAAATGTGGTCTTTATTTACAGGTGATCATTATTCAGAGGTCATTTTATTCCAAATAATCAATGACAGGTTTTAAATAGAATGGCCTTTATTCACAGGATGGCCTTTATTCAGAGGTGGCTGTTTATCACAAGTTTGATTGTATATTTAAACATCCCATTTAACCAGTTGTGGGCCAACACTCATACAGACACCTGCATACATCTTATCTCAGTACACCATACACCAGTGTGATACTGATATATACATGTATTATATAGTGATATACAGTACACTACGATACACTGAAACACCAGTACAATATTAATAAAGTGACAACATCAATGATAGAGGTAGTAACAGGTGTTCATTAAGGATCAACATTAGACTCAAATGATCTCCACTAAATAAGTTCTACTGATCCATATGATAAATATAAAACCATGTGTACATTTAATCATTCCAAACTGAACATTATCTTCTTCCTAATGTTTTCATATTACCAACAATTTAAACATGGACACAAGAAATATAGAGGTGAGAGTGTTCAAGGCACAGTTAGAAGTTTCAAACATTCATCCACTCACATACAGAATTTATTTACAAGAAAACATGTCTCAATACAAGATTAAGTATCTTTAAAAGTTTCATATCTAACCAAGTCTCCATAGTGTTAACTGCTTACTGTCTGTGTTCATTAATGAAAAGACAGTATCAAAACCGGGTCTAACACAAGTAATACACACTATAAGTTCAGACCGTAATGCTATAAAACTTGAGAATAGTCTTAAGAGCTCAAATCTCAATTCAATTCTCAAAGTATAACCTATTGAAAAGATTAATGTTTAAATACATATTCAGGTCAATTATCTGTCAGACTAATATATTAATAATAGTATTTTCTGGTCGCAATTAAAAATAATAACCAAGAATTATTAATAGACAGGAAATGAGATTAATGCTCTGAGATTGACCTCAAGTTTTATGACCTTGAACCCGGGATTGGTGTTAAATACACAATGATAATGGAATTACTATCAACCAGAAATACTCAACATATCACAGAAGTTAGTTGAAATTTTATGAGAACATGATTGGATATAGATCCTACAGAATTTACTGTGTACATATAATTCTTTTACTTAACGATGTAAAAATATTCTGACAATCAGTTTCGCACTAAAAATCTTTTTAACTTAAGACAGTGTCACAATTATCTGTAATTTTGATATTCAGCTGTACAGTTACACTAAATTTTAATACAAGCAAGGGATTTTTTCACTAAGAAACATATGCTGATAGTCAGTGTCTTCCCCTTGAAAAATAAGCTGTATTTTGCCCCCAAAAATATTTATAACCTATTTTGCATTGTGAATTTTCCTCAAATTTACTCTTTCTAGGGGCCCCCCCATTTTGTTAGCACCCAGCCTCTTCCCCATTAACTCAAAGACATCACTGACAAGAATTGGTTTCAATAATCAACAGATAAGTTTACTTACAGCAATAAACTGAACGACTCAGTACGATATAAAGAGCTTATCACACACCACCCCGGAGACTAATTATATATCGGTATAGATCTATAAACGCACCAGAGATAGAACATTGCACAAGATATTATGATGGTTTATGAAAACATGCATTTAAATTTATGTCAAACATGATAAACAAATGGCTCAATTCATACCTTACAAATTTCAACAAATCGTATCAATACAAAAATCAACTTGGACCATAAAAAGAATATTTATAAACCAGTCCCTTCATGGACACAGGACCATTTATAACTCCAGGAAAGAAGAGTTTTGAAAGTAGAACCAGTCCATATTGTGGATAGTATCCGCAAGTCAGACAAACATCGAGTGTAATTGATGGATCCTTACATGATTTGTGAAACTTCAATAATTAGGAATGTAAAATTTATAATGAAATGAATGAGAACTTAAGAGTTGACTGCGTCATTCAAAAACTGGAAATATTGAAGTAACTAAATGGATCTCTTTGTCTTTATAAAAAGAAAAAATAGTATTTCTTAAGCATTTCTTAATTCCAGTCAAACAAGCCATATTGAAAATAGTAAGGTTAAATTTTTTATAGAAGACTTATTTCAAGACATTACTATGGCAATGCATTTACATGATTTATACCGCAATTAGAATGATAAATTTACTATAAATGCCCAAGAATTGTTTCCACGGCAATGAAATGAGAGAAGAATGAAGATAGATCTATTTGATACGATGATGTTTCAACTAGCTGGTTTCTCAGGCGTTTTCTGTTTCTTGGATGGGGAACCAGTCTCTGACGAATCTGAAATCAAAAATATAGTTGCAACTTAATACTGCATACAGATAAAGCATGGAACCAAATGTAGCCATGTTTTATCTTAATCAAGTTATAAATAATTATTACTTTCAAACAATACTAATAATGACTGTAATGAAAAGGATTACTGGAAATTTCTCGTTTCAACACAGTAAGCAAGGTAGAAACAAAGTGACAAATTCATTAACCTACATGTATAAGATCATTTATCTGTTGTTTAATGGCCCATTTGACAGCTATTGTCATTTCAGAGTCGACTCAGAGAGGAGATACGGGAGAACCGAGCCATTTTTCGAATATTTTTTCCTGGTTCTTTATCGAGCCCAGTGTAAAGCACCGATACATGCCTCATCCCTTTTCTGTGATTTTCTTAACACAGAACTTGGCACGGAAGTCGGGATGGGGACACTGAAGAAGCATCTTTGAAATATCGAATGCGGAGCCGAGATTCAAACCCATGACCTATCGTCTAGTAGTCCAGCAGGTTAATACAAGACCACTGATCACTCCAGGTGTAAGACTTAGAAGCATCGGTATAAAGTCATGACAAACATAAATAAAACAACACAAGTTTCACTACACGTGTTATATTCACCGTATACATACCATTAGATTCTTCACCATTCACGTCATGGCGGACGAGTTTTAGAGCTGAAAATTATACATAAACATAATCATAGATAGAAAATCACACACATGCAAAACAAACAAGAAAATCAAACATTATAACTTAAATAGCTTAAGTGAATAAGTTCAAGGACAAGAACCACTTGTTTATGTTATACCTTCATGATAGACAAAATGTTTAATGTGTAAAATTATCACTCATTAAAATGAATAATTATATTCAACATCAAGGCATAAAAATTTGATTCTTTCTGGTGACATGCTCATTAAAAATAGGTAGGTAGGATGGGAATTTCTTTTTTTTTTGTCATCGAAGAGTGCGGAAAGGTACCAAAGGTGGGTGGTTGGCAGGCCCCTACCAGTCAGTCAAATCATAAGAACATGTTCTTTATTCAGTTAAAATAAAAATACTTGATTTTTATTTTAACCAAATAAAAAGCATGTTCTAATAATTTGACCAACCGGTAGGGGCCTGCCAACCAGTGGGTGTACCAACCCTCAGGCCAAAAAAAAAGTCTAGGGCTACAGGGAAAATTTGGGTAGGTTGGGAGACCAGAAACAAACCATTTTGTTTTTCTTATTTTATTATATATTATATTTTATTTTATACCAGTATCAAGTAGTTTCATTACCTGCACTCATGTTTGTATCATTGCTGTCATCTTGTTTCATATCACCAGGAAATGAGAAGTTGGAATCATCATTCATTATGTTACCTGATCCACTGTTTGAACCTAGAGACTGTCTTGTGGTATCATCTATGTCTAAACTACCTGTACAACAATAAACAGTTTATTTATTTATTTAGGTTTAATGCTATTCTTCCAACAATTTTTCATTTATATATGGCAGCTGATTCACCTAACCAATTTTCTTGGACTGCATTATAACCAGGTCCAACTTACCCTGCCACAAGGAACCAGCAACTTATCCTGCCACAAGGAACCAGCAACCTCCACATGTGGAGGAAAATCAACACTTTAGTCAAATTTTCATGGAAGGATACAGGGCTCTCCTTTGACCCTTAAAATGGCATTTTGACTCTTGACATTAGCAAAATAAGGTTTTTGACTCTTGAGAATTGGAACCAAAGGGTCAAATTAACTATTACATTAGTTGGAAATTTGGTTGACTCTTTAAATTTCTATTGGCTATGGGTCATTTTGACCCCTAACTTTTGAAGTCTAGGGAGCACCCTGGGATATATGCTGCCACGACTGAGAATCAAACCTGGATTGCCGGGTTACAAATCGTGTATTAATCCAGAACACTAACCACTGGGCTACGGCCTCAACAACAGACAAACAGCTGAGTACATGTGAAAATGCATATAAGGTAATTTCAAAACATGGAATATGGATTAGCCTTCTATTCTATAAATCAAAGAAATTACCAGTTTCAACAAGAGGTGTACATAAATAAATGGGGAAAATCCATACAAGGGAATTAACTCTCACTCAGTGTCGATTCTACAGCTTAAAGAGTTGTCTCCCTTGTGACAAGAGATGCACCATTAGGAATATTTACATGATACAGACAGCACACCAGTCTTCATCTGACTGAAACATTATTACTAATAATATGTTCATACCATCTTTCAAGTTTACTATTAGAACCAGGTGAGTTTTTTTTTAAATCCAAGCACATTCAAAGCTTTTTTACAGACATAAGATAAATATGATTTTTGGTGATTTTTTATAAAGACTTACTCAAGTTATTGAGTTACCTACCCTGATTACTATCTTCACCGTTTGATTGACTCGTTTCCTTGTCAGACATGGCTACTCTTCCTACACGATTCTTTGATGTATGAGCGACACGTTTCCCAAAGATCTTCTGAGAACTTGGCTGTGAACTGGACACTGAAAATGATAAATGTTTAATGCAACAGGTGACTATAGCTGCATACATACCACAGACAAAAAAAAAACCTTCATTTACAAATTAAAATCATACCATACCCAGTCTTCGAATTAATGGGTTGCCCCCTGCCCGAAAGGATTTTTTTCCTTCTTTAAGTCTTTTGGGGGACAACCTAGTTTTAGAGAGTTTTCTTCATAAAGTATATAGTCGGGCAACCTGTCACAAAAAATTAATTCAAAGACTGCATACATTGTATAAAACTGTAAACCTAACTTTAAATCCACTTTTATGCTCTGGCTATCCTTAAAATAAAGTAACCCTACCAAAAGAATTTTCAGTGGGAAGTTTGGGTAGGTAGGAAATATCTTCTTTTTTAATTTTAGAATTTGTTGTTTTAATACCCAAAATACATTTCGAGGGTTCAGCGCAACAGTGTTGTAACTCATATTGAAATAAGAACAAGTTACGACAGTGTTGCGCTGAGCCCTCGATTTCAGAATGCTCATTTTTAATGAGAACAAAAAATGTTTACCCTAGAGGCTAAAATTTTTAAAAAAGGTTGGATAGGACCAATTTTGATGAGTACAGAGTAGGTAGCCACCCCAAACAAATCTTTTTTAAGGATGGCCCCAGATTCTAGAATGTCATTTGTACGATTTCATAATAATTCAACACATACTGGACCTATATCACTGCGAGGATATCTTTTCATTAGTAATAATTACATGGGAGTGATATGATACGAAATTCCAATTTTGAAAAATTTACAATTTTACAAAGTAAAATAACAATAGAAATAGTCTCTTAATATTCAGTATGGGGTTGATACAGTTCATAGTATACTGGTAACAATGTACGCATAATCATGAACTGTACATAAATAAGGGCTCACATTTCACCCTTAAAATCACATTTTGACTCTTGAAATCAGCAATTTCCAAAACAGTTCTGACTGTTGAGAAATTGTCTTTTTGACTCAAAATATAGAATTAGTTAATTTAGATAAAATACAGAACATACCAGGAACCCACTTGAAAACTTTCATAGTTGTATCTCCAATAGTGACCCATCTTTTTTCCCTGAAAATATTAACAACTGTTAAGTAATCATAAAGAATCATTAATTATATGACACCTTTGGATTTGTAAGGGCCTGGTTAAGGCCTAAATGAAGTCCAGGAAAGCTGGTTAGGATAACTGCCCACCACAATTGAGTAATACATCATTACATGTAGTATTAGTCTATTATATATCATAATTCATATATGAGTAAACAAATGATTTCTTTTTTTGTGAAGATTTTTGAGAAAAATTGTCAAACTATTATACAGTACTAGCATCTGTTTTAAGAAGAAACAATTTGCTTTCAATTATAAACAAAATATGATTTATAATTCAAATAAGAATTAAGGTTAGATTCTATATAATTGTTTATTTTTTATTATTATTCTTAGTATGATCATTAGATAATCATTTATTTATTACGAATAAAACTGCAATTGCTATGTGTAATTCATGCTGTTTTATTAAATTAAACACGACTCTTGAAGTTTAAAACAACGAGCCTATCTCCAGAACGCCGTAGTCAGTATTTTAACATAATGTGTTATTCCCCCTGCCATGTTTTAACTCGGCATATTTATTCCTATGTTTAGCATAGATTAAATCTTCCCCTTTAATTTACCTATGAATACAACAACATCGGCAGCGAAAATGTAAACAAACACACGTGGTCAATGTTGACAGGTGTCAGCGCGATAGTGTTACGCTGTTAATTTCAATCAAAGCGGCGTATTTCAGAGAAAATGCCGTTCTACACGATTTGAAACAAAGACCGCTCCCGTCTATATTGATCACACAGAGAAATAACATATATACATACCATGTTCTAACTTTGTCTATAGCAGTGATCACTCTTTTAATGTCCTCTTTCGCTCGGCTGCGAGTTTCTGCGCGTATTGACCGCGATAACATAACTTCAAAATTTGCGCTTTTGTAATCAAATAACTCGTTATGCCGTGTGTCGAAAATAGAAAAGATTATTAGTAAAGTGCCCGGATGAAGATACACACTGAACAAGGTCGTGTGTTCTGATTGGCTGAACGTTTTACGTCGCTTTGAGCATAATGAAACATATGGACTGGAGCGGAATGCCGTCACGCTACGACGGACAAGGTGATAAGTTTTTCAGCAGAATACGCGACGATTTGTGCCATAAATAAAGTCGGCAAAACCATCGTATGCGAATTTATATAACAAGCACATTAAAGGAATAGTTTATGAACTAAATTATGGACTTTACAGACACGACCTTGGTTGAAAATAGAAAACAGAATTTTGTATATTACTTAAAAATTAGTCATAGAATGTAAACTAGATCTTATTTCTAAAAATGACAGACACGATATAAATTATTAAATAACTTCACAGATCAAGCATTTATAAAACATTATCTCATCTTTCTCCATTAAATGCACTATTTTATAAAAATACGCATTTTTTTATTTCTCAAAATGTTGATGAAGAAATTTATGTTTTGTCGGTTAGTCACCGAAATTACTCAACTATTTTACCAACCTTTACTATCTTAAATAACAGTTCACTTTTAAATGATCGATTTCTGCAAAAAAATGTTAATTAATTAAGTGCAGTTCAACTGGAAATATGATGCTATTAAAAAACTGTAAAATAATGTGATTTATATAATCAAGTACTTATACACACACATATATAGTTCCTTGATATATGATTATCTAGAAATATAATTTTAATCAGCTAAAACTCAAACGAATACGCCGGACAATTCGGTCGATGATTTTAATAGAAACAGAAAACAAAGATTCATGTTTTTTTCTCCAATATCTTGTGATTGATTTTCATACTTATTAAGCGTTAAAGAAATGTTTGTTTCTTGTAGCCAACCTGTCCTATCTTTTTACTGAGATATTAGATTCGTAATCAGACTCGAGGAACGGTACCTCGATCCTAGCTCCACTTTCTCACTTTTTTGTCCTTTCCACACGGTCTCACGCAAAAAAAGCCCAACCTTCTCTATTTTTAATGTGCATCACTTCAATCAGAAACATTTTTAGGCCTTATCGCTGCATGGTTTACTCAAGGACTTATATACATACATGTATGTATATAAGTCCTTGGTTTACTTGACTGCGTACAGTAATATTGGGGCGCTTTTTGTCATAAATACGGTATCAGAGTTATATCTCTCTATTTTCTTTGACCTACTTCGAGAAAAGTTCTAAAAATAGATCCAAATTTCCGTTCAGTATCACTCACTTACTACATGATTAAAGCATGGCCGACCTGGAATTTGACGCAATGTTTCATCATCGCAAGTATAAAACTAGCTCACACAAGCCCTGGGTGTTTACTAGATACAAGGATTTATCAAAACGACGGTGCTCTGTGCAATTTTCTTGTATTAAAGGTAAGTTATGCATTTATCAATTAAATTTCAGTTTATTTCGTCTCTGTTCGTACTTTTGCAGACGATGCATTAAGTTCGTTTCGTGTGCCAGTTGTCATATTGGTCACAAAAAAGTTGTATAAATATAAAATAGACTTTTTAGGTACAATGTAACAGTTAAAACTCCAGACATTTTTCTTTTATTTTGAATATTGTTCAATAAAATTTCTCCATGTATTAACTTTCTTTTTCCATAGTAATTATATTGTGATCTGAGCTTTTCCAAGTCTATAAATAATAAACCAAAATCGATCTTACGTAGGACGTGATTTTACATAATTAGCACTTTCTAAGATTTCTTAAAATGCATCGTTTAAAATAGATTGTTTGCGATACATTTATAAAAAATTTCCTTAAAGAAATAAAATACCGTTTCCAACTTCTTTATTGTTGTATCATGCCACTATGGCGTGCTCAAGATTTATCTAGGTTAGACGGTGTTTCGATGCTGGATCGTGTTTTTTATTTTATTTAAATAACTGGTATTGAAATAGTGCATAAACGTCGTAATGCGTAAGTCGATCATGAGCACGTTACTATGCGTTTCACTTAGTAACAGTGATACGGTACAGCTCTGATTGCGCTACGCGAGCACTTGCTTACTCCGTTTATTAAGTACGAGTTGTCTCCCTTACGTCGTTAAGACACTTAGCGTTCATTTCTTCTGAAGTAGAACGTCGGTGTTAACTAAATCACGATTACATACTGAAGTAAACAAACTTATTATTGTCCTGTTTATATGAAATACTGAAACCACAATCTGCTTTTGATACGCAATCCTAATCTTAAATCAAAGTACTGAAAGTACTCATGCCATGGAAACAGGACATTTATAGACTTGTTCTGCAACATGGAATGGGAACTAGTTTAGCATGGCAGTAGTAGAAAAATGAAGTGTATGGTCCGCATTAAAATTCATGTGTGACTATGGGAAAGCTTATTTTTCAAAAAATTGAATATACCGTATATAGTGATCGAGAAATGGGTGAAAAAGTATAGTTTCTGATTATTATTGCAGATAGACACGCTTCTGTAAACATCCAATATGTGTGGAATCTGGGCAATATTTGGTAGTGATGGTGAAATTTCATTTCAATGTAATTCTGTACACAAGATTACTCACCGAGGACCCGATGCTTTTAGGATCGAAAACATCAACCACTTCCCGAACAGTTGTCTCGCCTTTCACAGACTAGCGATCCTCGACGATCTCTGTGGTATGCAGCCTATGAGAACATTCCAACACCCGTACATATATCTTATTTACAATGGAGAAATTTACAACTTCAAAGAGGTTTGTGTCTGTTCTTGTTCTTCAGTTTATTTCAGTATACTTGCAAAGATGAGCTATTTTAGCATACCTTGCTAGGATGAGCTATTTTAGCATTACATTGTGCTACTTTAGCATATCTTGCTAGGATGAGTTATTTTTGCATATCTTGCAGGGATGAGATATTTTAGCATATCTTGCTAGGATGAGCTATTTTAGCATACCTTGTTAGGATGGGCTATTTTAGCATACCTTGCTAAGATGGGCTATTTGGCATACCTTGCTATAGGATGAGCTATTTTAGCATACCTTGCTAGGATGAGCTATTTTAGCATTACATTGTGCTACTTTAGCGTACCATGCTAGGAAGAGCAATTTTAGCATATTTTGCTAGGATGAGCTATTTTAGCATACCTTGCTAGGATGAGCTATTTTAGCATACCTTGCTTAGATGGGCTATTTTAGCATACCTTGTTCGGATGAGCTATTTTAGCATACCTTGCTTAGATGGGCTATTTTAGCATACCTTGCTTAGATGGGCTATTTTAGCATACCTTGTTCGGATGAGCTATTTTAGCATACCTTGCTAGGATGAGCTATTTTAGCATACCTTGCTTAGATGGGCTATTTTAGCATACCTTGTTCGGATGGGATATTTTAGCATACCTTGCTAAGATTGGCTATTTGGCATATCTTAGACTAATGCTAGGAGATGCTAGTTTAGCCCATCATAGGTTCAGAAACATTGAACTATTTGTATCAGTTAGGAAGTGTGATGTTTTCTTAAAGCTTTAATATACTACTGAATTCTGGTTTTAACATTTTGAATTTCCTCAGAAGTTATAATAATCATGAGATACTGTACATTTTTCAGCTCCAGAAAACATTTGGATTTAAACAAGACACTGCCTGTGATGGTGAAATTATCATCCACTTGTACGCTATGGGTGGGATTGAATTTGCCGCTAAGCATCTTGATGGCGTCTTCTTCTTCTGTCTCATGGATACCGCTAATAGAAAAGTATACTTGGGACGAGATACGTTCGGTGTAAGACCAGGATTTAGAGTGTCCACTGAGGAGGGGTTTCTGGCTGTTTGTTCCGAAGCAAAAGGTATCATTTTCTGTCATTTTTAGCTTGGCTGTAGCAACATGAAACTTGAAAAAGGTGGATAGATCTCACTGAGGCTGTACACAGATGAACGTTGGCACCGCTGACTGCGCTAGTGTTTTGTTGAGATTTTGTTCGAATCTTAGCGTCTGATTTTGTGTATTTAAAGGCATGTATGGTCAGTAGATGTTACATCATGTATTTGATACATTAGGCAAGACGTTAAGTCACATGTAAAGTTGTAAAGATACATATATAATTCAATCGTTCATGATCAAATAAATGTCCTTGTTAACATGTAGGGCTAAACCTGTGAACAAAGGCAACCCTTGGGAAAAACAAAATGTGGCCTTTATTGACAGGTGACTATTATTCAGAGGTTAGTTTGTTTTAAATAATCAATGACATATCTTAAAAGAATTGCATTTAATAGCTGTATTCACAGGGTGGCCTTTATTCAGAGGTGGCTACTTACAATGTACATATTTTTGACTGTACATGTACCGGTATTTCAATTTAATGCCTATTATGTATAGTTATATGACAGTATCATACATTTACAGGACTCATCGATCTATCCTACGATAATGGTAAAGCCTGTCATACATCGAACATTGAACCATTTCCACCTGGACATGTTGAAACATATCACCTAGATAGTACGGGGAAAGCTGTCATGGCTGAACGAATAAGATATCATAAAATTGCTGAAGAGCCAGCATATCCTACCTTCCCAGTGGCTGTCTGTAAGTTTTAGATTATGTGAAATATGCTGCATGTTAAACTGGCCATGACCGTGGTCCAGTGGTTATTGCGCTGGTTTTGTAACCCTGCAATACGGGTTTGATTCCCAGTTTCGGCAGGTCATACGGTAACATAATGCATTCCATGAAAAATTGTATGTCGATTTGCCAGTTCTTTGTGGAAGGGTACATTTGTAAGTTAATACTGGATCAAATACTGTCCAGGAAAATTTTTAGTTGAATCATTCTTCATATATATAACAACTGAAAATTGTTTAAAAATTATGTCAAACCCAAAATATTATAAAATTGAATTGTTCTATCTGAAACATCACTTTTCTGTTATATAAATAATTGTACTTTAAATAATGCGGTTTCACATGTTGGGTTAAGAGTCTTAAAAGAAGAAGATGAATTTCGATAGGATTATATTTAACTAACATATTTTTACTGATAATACCGTACTCCTCTTTCATGTCATTCTGAGTTGTTGAAATTATTGATAGAATGATAATTATTATTTTCAGCTGATGATGTGAAAAAAAATATCAGAGAATTTTTCACAATGGGTGTAAAGAAACGCTTGATGGCTGAACGCCGTATTGGATGCTTGTTATCTGGTGGATTAGATTCAAGTCTCGTAACAGCGTTAGTGGTGCAACTTGCTAAGGAATACGACTTTGGATACAAGATACAAACATTCTCCATTGGTATGGAGGGAAGCACTGACCTACAAGCCGCTAAAAAGGTATCGTACAGGGAGTTTGTTTAAAGCAAATATGCTTGTTTCTGGTTACCTGACGTACCCTAATTTTTTCCTAAGACCCTAGACGTTCTATTAATTTACTATTATGCCTGAGGAATGGTACCTCCACTTCCAATTTTATTTTACTTCGTAGGGAGTTCAGTTCAATATTCATTATATTTGATTTTGATTTTGTATTTACAAACTATGAAACCAATTTAACAGCGGCAAAATCAATTGTCCATATTGCCCAGCTTGCCCCGCAACCCGTCTGGACAAGTTAAAATTTCCAGAATTTTCTCCATATATATGTCAAACGGTCAAGTTGAGAAATGCTTCTGGCAAAACAGACAAGTAAGTCAAAATCAGATTTTGCTGGCCCTGAACCATGGTCATTGAGTCGATTTAATTTCTAATAATGCTGTTATGTAATATTATTCGAATGCTATTGAAGTACATCGTATTTGTAATTGTAGTTTTACTACTAGGTAGAATTGATTAATTGTGCATACCACACATATCTTTATGCACTACATTTATGTTTAATACTAAGAGTTTTCTGTATTGAAGGTATCAGAATATTTAGACACAGAACACCATGAGATTGTCTTCACCCCAGAACAAGGTGTGGAAGCTGTAGAAAATGTTATATATCAACTTGAGAGTTATGATATCACCACTATAAGAGCCTCTGTAGGTAGGTATCCTGCGGACAATTTGCCTGAACAGTTCTACGATAAAAATACCGTCAGCTGACACTGAATATATGTGACACTGAACATAGATCTCTGGCCAGAACTGGTTTTTGTACATGAATGATATTTTGTAGTAGAAGAGATATTTCCATATCCTCCGATATTTGAGTTCATTCTTTTTTATAGCACTATAGTGGTAGTGGCTGAGTACGAGTCAATTTATTTACGATATTTGGCTGTTACTTCTACTTTTACTGCTGTTGTGTAGAGTAGTTGGGAGCGGGAGGTTGCAGAGCTTGAACCCTGCATCAGATACATTGCTTTTTCTCCTCGAATTACATATCGATTAAATCGTACATGCATGTTTTTATCGCAATTATCACTAAGTACAGTGCGATCTTATTGAACTGTTATAGCTGAATAATTACATGTTTGCTGAATGAGTTTATTTTTAGCTACGTACCATAGTTGATAGTGTCTGTTTATTTTACGACAAGGGAATGTTCCGTTATATTCTAATAAAAGTACCTTCAAAAACCGGTATAACAAAGATTATCATATGACTTGTGAAAGTTATCGAATCACGACGAAGCTAAAAATACGAAATTGCACACTACATGTATGTTTCTATTTTTAGGTATGTATTTGATTAGTCAATACATCAAAGAGAAAACAGACACCACCGTCATCCTGTCTGGAGAAGGTTCTGATGAAGTTGCTCAGGGTTATATATACTTCCATAAAGCGCCATCTATTGAAGAAGCCAGTGAAGAGAGCAGACGACTCTGTAACGACTTGTACATGTATGATGTACTTCGAGCTGATAGAACTACTGCAGCTTGGGGGTAAGTTAAGAAACTGAACTGGTTCCCGTTCCATGTTGCAATACACCAGAGGCTTTGTACAGATAGCAGTAATGGGAACCAGTTTAGTTAAGAGACAACAGAGATACGAAAGCAGACAATCAAGTGAAAAAAGGTCAATTTTGGGAAAGACATAATATTAGCCTTTAAATTTGACAGTTGGCCTTTATTTGGAGGTTATTTTGTTCTATATAGTAAATGACACCTATAAAGAATGACCTTTATTCACAGGGTGGCTATTATATGAAGGTGGCTGCTAACATAGGTTTGACTGTACATTGTCTAGAAACTGTGGACTTTTATGAACTTGAAATATGCTGAACATCTGTGTAATTGTGTGTGTTTAATGGCAAACAGTTCAATGAAACAACATGTACAATATATAGAAACAGCCAGACAAAAATATGCTTCTCATTTTGGTATTAAGTTTTATTGCTATACTACATTACTTTTAATCTTATCACACAAAGTTTACATGTGTGCGATTTTTAAAGTCGTAGCCAGGACTTACTATTAAAGTCGTGCACACGAGACTTAGTAACTCTAGGCCACAACTTAGTAACATGTGACCATGACTTAGTTTTCTAGTGGCCACGACTTAAAAAAATAGCATGTCAACACTGTGTCACCGTACATTACAGTATCTACTTGCTACAGTATACTAAAAGACTTTCAAGATTATCACAATACTGTTCCTACTTGCTAATTCTGAGGTTACAATGTTTCTTTTTGCAGTTTGGAAGTTAGAGTGCCATTTTTAGATCATCGTTTTAGTCATTACTACATGTCCTTGCCTGATGAAATGAAACGTCCAAAACATGGCATTGAAAAACACCTCCTGCGATCAGCTTTCTCAGGTATTGGTCTTCTACCAGATGAGATTTTATGGCGACCGAAGGAAGCATTTAGTGATGGTGTTTCTTCTGTATCAAAATCTTGGTATGAAGTATTACAAGACCATATTGACCAACAGGTAAAACCTAAACCATTTACTGTCTATTACTTTTTAATGTTACTCATTTTCCATGCCAACAGTAGATGCGTGTGTTTGGAATTACTATGAAATAACATTGCTCTCATATCTGATAGAGTTTGAGTAATCAAAACTAGAGTGCAACCTCTTCAAAGCAACACCCTTTGGGAGAAACAAAGTGATGTTGTTGTTGAGAGGTTGTTGCTCTAGTGATCGAGGTAAAAGTAATAATAATAAAAAAATCATGCTGTTGTTGAAGGGAGGATGTTACTCAATGGAGGACCACTGTGGAGAGGTTGTACTGTACTTTCAAAACATAAATTTAAGATAAATGGCAAATTATTTCTTATTTATCTCACAAAACTTTTGTTTTCAGATAAACGACCAAGAACTTGAAGATTCCAGTGCAATATTTACACATAATACTCCTCATTCTAAAGAAGCACTTTATTATAGAAAAATATTCGAGAAATTTTACCCTGGTATGGGAAAATGGATTCCATATTTCTGGATGCCAAGATGGTCACAGTCTTCAGATCCATCTGCAAGAACACTCAAACATTATAAACAATAATTGTGTACATACATACATATCAAGATAACTGCTGAAATTTGCACTATTTACAAAGTTGACCAGTAACACAATTGCTGATCGCTTACTGGATAACGGACACTAATGCAAACTTTTAATACCGATAACTATGAACAAATGTCAGAGGTACCTGATCCTTAAACTAGTAAATTGTGACATTCAAATATAATTGACAAGCATACAAAATTTTGAAATGTTGGACCTGGGTCAGTTATATTTGATTTTATATGATAAAGGGAGGTAATATAACTAACGAGTACTCTCCCTTCTCCATGATTATATAGTATTTTTAAGTTCATGTTTACAAATTCAAACATTGCACAATTTAGAAAAAGCTCATTGTGAATGATTTATAAATTATTCATTCTACATACTCAATGAAAATAAACAAGAGTTAAATGGTTAGAAATGAATGCTTGTATTAGGGTCTGTAATCCTTAATGCAGTACTTTACAGGGTGAAGATATATAAATTTATGTGATATATATTTGATCAACATATTTGTATTATTATATTTTGTATTTTCTTTGTTGAATTTACAGAGGTATTTTTTATGTAAATCGAATCTCATATTAGGTTTCTCTGCTTTAATATTTTGTTTCATTTTTTGTTGTTGTTGAATATTGTATATATTTTTTCTGGAAGTTAATTACATATACATTATACAAATAAATTTATTATATTTGAATATTGACATATGAAACATAATTACTTGTAAGAGTTTTACCCATCAAAAAACAACAGTATTGTTGTTAGCTATGTTGATAATTTTATGTCACTTTCTTATGCCCAGCATATATCTTAGCATATTATGTTTATCCTTTTATTTTTACATATCTTATTTATATATAAATTAACCGATTGATCTACATTATTGGCATACAGTGCAACCTCTCCAAAGCAACACACTTTGTGAGAAGCAAAAATATGTTGTTGTTGAGAGGTTGTTGCTCTAGAGGTTGAATTAATATTTAAATTGTGCAGTGGAAAAAATTCATGCTGTTGTTGAAGGAAGATTGTTGCTCAAGAGAGGACCGCTCTGGAGATGTTGTACTGTATGCTGGAAGACACCCAGTGAGCTATGAACATGATGCTTGAAGAGATAAATACTGTTTTAACTGTTACCTTGTTCTTTTTATTGGATGGAGGAATGATCTGTTTATTGTATCTTGTACATGTACATATATATTCTTTTTATGTTTTAGCTAAATACACGAATGGAATCTATCTTCTGATTGTTATATTTATAATTGATGAAACACTAAACTGAATACTGCTTGACCATACATTGTATAAAACCTTGGTATATTGGTGGTCAGCACGTTGCAGTGATAGTGTAAAATCATACTAAAATGGCAACAGGGACCAAAATGTATATAAAAAGGTATATGATAATGGTGTTTTTGGTTACTGCATGGGTCCATGATAAAACTTACAACATCCTGTTTAAACACCGAACGTATCAAACTTGTTAATAACTAAATATCATAATCAAGTACATGTATACGTGTACAGTTCAACCTCTCCAAAGCAACACCCTTTGGGAGTAGCAAAATTATGTTGTTGTTGAGAGGTTGTTGCTTAAGAGAGGATAATTTAATAGTAGAATTGTGCAGTGGGAAAAATCATATTTGTGTTGAAGGGAGGTTGTTGCTTATTATACCTGTTATAAACATTTCACATGTATACCATGTGAAGCAGAACTGTCAGTGTCTCGCACAGCTGGTCCGTACTGGATTAAAGTTCACGTTGATTTGGTGAAACTTTGGACCGTGTTTCGTGTGTTTTGTCGACTTTCATTAAATAAAAAGTTGTGACGTATAGGAAAGGCCTTATACTGCTTTTAAATAGTTACCTGGTCGTTTTTATTGCACTTCAGCATGTTTATTTTGCATGTCTGTTGATTTAACATTGGGTACCTTCCCTTATTCAATATTAGATATATAAAGAGCCAATGAAGCCAAAACTTGATTTTGTGTCAAGAACATGTGGGTGCCTCCGTCGGAAAATTTACACAGGCACTTTAAGCTTGCCATATACCACTATAAGTTATCTTAGTGCAAGGTTCCATTCATAGGTCAGCTTGCTCCAGTCACATTGACGCATGCCAATGGACGTCCGCACACAGCACGGATTAAACAGAAATATCTGAATACAAGTGGCGTGGATGTCTTGCCTTGGCTTGCCGTTCCTTCTGAACACATGTATTTTTTGTTTCGTGAAGATCAAGTGAAGAAACTGTCGGTTCCTAATGGACTGGTAATTTAGTACTGGTTAGTATAGGGTCCTAAGAACCATATTGTATTTCTTTTTTGTTCCGTGAAGATCTTGCCATAGTATCATCATGGAATTATTGTTATACATGTGTATAGGATAAAGAGGATATTTAGGGGGAAATTGGAACAACACATTGAGCTTTTAAACTGTTTATACATACATACAGACATGTATACAGAACTGTAACAAGGTACATGTATTTATCAAGTTCTGTTAATTGTTCATAAATGACGTCACATCAGGAGAAAATGTACAATAAAAATAAACCACAAATAACCTGCTGCTAAATGCTATGTACCACATTTATTAGATATATAAATTCAAAAATACTTGACTGAGATTAGAATAAGTATAACAGCATCTTAAACATCGATAATTCATTGCTTTTGCGAGTATTGGACAGATTTAATAATGTATACTAAAGTTGATTCCAATATTTTTAGATGTCTGAATAAAAAAGTTTCTGTGTAACGTAAGGTTGGTATCCATGCACTCATTGATACTATTTTACAACTGCTTTTGAAAACTGAACAATATAGTCAGTCAGCTTCCATAGTCGCGCCTCTAGCTCGGCATCCAAGAATTTTGACGCGGACCAAAGAATACTACGTTTTTCTACATTAGCTACAGTACTTTGATCATAATTTAGAATCTGACGAATCAGATATCAAATCTCGTAATCTTAAGGAACATATTTTCATTATTTCTTTCAAGCCATTATCAATTTCAGCATCAACAGTATTCTTCAGTCTTTGTTCAAGACCTTTCATTATTGCCTCCTTCTTGTTTTCGCGAGCACAAATAACAAATGGGAAATCGAACTTTTCTTTGTATTTGGAATTTAATTCCGACATTTTGCGAATTTCTTCTGACGTAAGGTTATCAAGACCTGCACTAGCGTGTTCTTGTTGTGATTCTGTAGTCAGCTCACCTGAATGAGCAAGTTTTCCGGCAAGATCCGGAAACAGCCGAATAACACCGGCTTTACCTGCATGAATAAGAATGGATTATGACAACACACGGCATTTTTTTGTACACATGCATGATGGAACCTGTTTATAAATGTGAATGAGAAGTAGACATACATTTAATGTTTATTTTACCATGTATGTTTCAAATGTACAACAGAGACCCATTGCCGGAAGCAATTTTAGATTTAGGTTTTTCTAGATTTTTACTGAAAACGGTGGGAGAGGATACGTATACAGATATCTTATGTTGAAATATTATCATTGTGCATACTTCTAGGTCATCCTTTAGACAATTATAGCGCTCCCCCAATCAATTACAAGGATTTTCCCTTTTTGGAGGGCTTTCAATCGAATAAAAAACCGGCGTTCTATAACTTCTTAGTTTCCAACAGCGACTTAGTACATTAAGAAGGTCAGACTGCATATTTGGGAGTTCTTCATAAGAAGAAAGCTACGTCGCTTCCGCTCCTTGTAGCTTTTTTTTTATTTACGAAGAACACCCAAATATGCATGCGCTCTGTAAGAATTAATTAATAGCAAAAGTTGTTCACGAAAAACGATCAAATATTGACCTGGTTGCTTTAACTGGTTTAAGAATTCTTCAAAGCGTCCTCGGATATCTTCGAAACTTGAAAACGGTCTGCAACCATACACAGCAGACGCACATAATGCACAATGTTCCACGGTGTTCCCAAATAATTTGACAAAATCTTCTGCAGATAATTGATTTATTTCAGGAATACTTAAACGCTCCTGTGACGACGGCATTGTTTACAGCTGTGTACACCTGTATAATGAATAATTTCAAATGAGGGTAAGTATATAAATGCACAAGGAACACCTGTTGTCGCAATTAAGTAATCAAATCATTCGAGTAAACAAACAAATCTCGATTAAGACTTTCTAATACCAAAAGAACAGTTAGATAATTATGAAAGATACATGACTGAAAATATGGACTTAAAATCGACAGGTATTTAACGATTATCTACATGTATAGTGTGCACATATGTGTATAAATCTGTAACATTACATTTATTCAGTTGCCATAATTAAAAGAATATAACGCATTGTAATTATAAACGGATTAGCACAAATGTAAATACATATATATATTATTCACTACTCGGTCCTTCCTTGCATAAATTTTAGCGTCATGTGCATTTCACTGAGCAGTTGTGTTGTTTATCAGCTTGTATGTATGCACATAGATCTATGTATCAGAACTAGGGCAGTTGTCCATATATACAGTCGAATACACGTATACGTCTTGAGTGTATTCAAATACATAACTGTAGAACGTATCAGATCTAGGGTAGGTGATCAAATTACAAGACAAGTTAGCGATTGAATTAAAAGAATTACATAAAAATACACACTTGTATTTACAGTTTAAATCGAAGTGAACGTTTTTCAGGGACGTAGCCAGCGATCGCGCTCTTAAATACACACGCGCGTTAATCTTAAATGTGAAAACAAAAAATGGCTAAAATTGCATCTAAATCGAAAGTTTAGGGGTTAACTTGAATAAATCGTTTGTATTTTCTTGACATCCCATCTAGCCGACTATTTGTTCCCGCGACCGGTCACCGACTTTTTCTTAAGACCGAGGAACGTTACATACACCTATTATATACATTGCCACACGTTTCTACTGCTAAGAGCAAAAAATTAATTTGTTTATAAATATGAAATAATATATTTTTTTATGTATTTATATGAGACAAGGTCCTATGCATGTACCTAATTCTCAAAGAGCAAATATGACGGTAATTTTATTTATGTCTATACTACATTGTATTTGTTTATTATAATATTAAAATGGATATGGTTCAAATAAATTGTATTCATGAAGTATCCCTAGTCCATTTAAATACACCTCAAAACTCTATAGCTATTTCAGTTCTAATTTTATTAATTTCCTGACACCCATAAACATGAGAGATTAACTCTCCATCCCTTGCGCGCGTAACATACATTTAAAGCTGACTACGCCCCTGATCGAACGGATTCAATAGTTTTCAAAATAAAGAGTACAGTATATATGCCCTTCCATTAATTAGTATTTGGCCGAGTTTAATATTGAGTAACAGTTTAACATAGAATAATGCACGTGGATTAAGTATAACCAGGGAAGTCACACGTACGTACATGTAAGCATTAAGTTAACTTCGAGACCAGGTACTTGATGCAAAAATCAAATATTATCTGAATAGGCTACTACGATATATAACTTATAAATACCTAAAACATGTAATTGTGGAAATTCAATAACTGTGCTTCGAGATAATAATAAACACTTAATATAGTCTACATGTAACAAAACAGAAATTATCGACGGTATTGTATAAAATGCATGAAAAAGAACGAATAATATTAAATAACAACTGTACCTGGAATAGCACAAAACTTCAAGGCAACGAATGAACGTTGATTCGTTGTGCGCATGAGTAGAGTGGCTGAAACTACCGGTGCATATAACGTTAACGAGGCCAAGTATGAATTAATATTATGTGATTAATGTGATCTGTGACCATTATGAAAGGCTGGTCATTGAAAGAAAATGACTGATGTTTAAGAATAACAACATAATAACTATAATAAAATAAACACAATTAGAAGAGACATTAACAGAAGTTTCAATACAGTATAATGGACGAATACAAAACACGCACACACAAAGGCATAGATTTTGACCACACATTGGCATACATGATCTAAATTGTAACCTCGGTTGATATTAAAGACGAGACCCGGAACACTATTGTCTTTGAGAGTAGTGAGATTACATACGATGTCACTGAAAATACTGACGGAAGGTGATTTTTATCCATACCTCTGGTTGTTGGAACAGAGACGTATAATACAGTTTTTACGTCTCTGGTTGGAATTATCAATTATATATATACTTTTTTCAAAAAAAAGAGTATTTATTCGTTTATTAGACAAACCAATTTTATCCCCAAACTTTAGTTTCGTGATTCCAAATCAAAGCATTGAGAGTACTGTCAGAAGCGAAGTTTAAATGTGTTAGATATACAGCCATCCTTAAAAGTTAAGGCCGGCATGTGGTACGTGTTATCATCAGAAGGCCAAGTATATATACATTTTGTAGTCTTGGCACAATGTACATCTTCAGGCCCATTAATTATAATCACAAATTACCAATTAACAGCTACGTACACCTTTCAATTGACTGATTGGAAGAAATTGCTAGAAGTCATGGCATACGTACAGTGAGAAGTTAATTATAAGCTACTGCACATTTTGAAAAAACAAACAAAAGTAGTTATACTGTATACTAACAGATACATAGGTAACAAACTATTGTTTTTTTCAGCAGAAGTCAATTATTTAAGATTTCAGAAAATGTATAATTTATATACATGTATGATATATGGTTTTTGAGTTTTACCTGCCAAAGAATTTACAAAATGAGGTCATGCGTGCTATTCTAAGTTGCCAATCTCTGTTATCACCAGGGATGCTGTATTACAATATATATATAGCATCCCTGCTGATTCTACGTAAGCTTCTGATAGTTAATTTTTATCTAACACATATAAATTCCCTCATGACAGTACTCTCAGTGCTTTGATTAATTTAGTAAATGTAGGACCGTAACTAAAAAATTCTTATTGTTAAAAGTTTAAATATATATCGATTACGAAATGATAAATAAAACCCTAGTGCTATTATTCAATATTTTTCTCTTATTCATAGCACTTGGGATATTCTCTAAACAGCCATGTGATTTAGTGGTGTTTATCCTGTCGTCGATGGAAAAAGTCCAATTTCCGGTCTATGAAGCTCGACCGCTTTGTTGATTTCTACACCGGTTGGTGAGTGACTCTCTTCTAGTGTTAGAGTTGTCTATTTTATTAGGTTCACAATTTTAACAGATCTAGTTCAAGTACTATCTCATTACATCTACTGTTTCGTTATCCGAAATAACTGCAAGGACACATCGTATAAACTTATAATGTGAATGTCTCTCGGATATTACATTTCGGATGTTAAATAATTTGATGAATCAGATGATGGTTTTCGGCTTTAGCTTCTTATGAGAAACCAGGCGACTTGACCTGAATCATACAAACACGCTCTGAATGTGCCCTTTTTGAGAACAAAAATTGCCATGCCTCATGTTAAACTCTGCAGGAAGCGCTGAATATATAGATCATTGGGCTATAAAGTATAATTTGCAGCATTTCCATTTGCTGTTAAATGCAATTAGTTCAGTAAGTTTCAGGATTTAGAATCTTGTCTTGTTACAACCTCAACTAATAGCTGCTATCAAGTAATCAATCAATTGAATTTGACATTTTGAAAGTTATATTTATATAAACATCTGAATGTCTAATGTTTATAACTCAGTCGATTTTAGTTTCTTCAGACATGTGCTCCATCAGTTCCTAGTTTGTATCATATTTCTTTAATTAAAAGGTGATACCAAATATTTTCAGTTCTGTTTTTAACGTGATATCATATACAGTAAAACCTCGATTATCCGAACACCGATTATCCGAATACCCGGTATTATCCGAATAAAATCTACGGTCCCGATTACGTCCCTATATATTTCAAGTACAACGAACCCCGGTTATACAAATCGGATTTTACGAATACCTGGTGTAATCCGAATGCATTATTTGGTCCCTAAAGTTACAAATGCGCGTATTTTCACACCTATTATTCGAAGTCGTCAATTTAACAATGGCCGATTGAGAATCAAATGTCGTGTGACAAACAATGTGTCACATCAATTCATACACGAAGCGTGTCAACAGTTTAATTATCGTTAAGTTGACCATATTGTTTGTTACGCTTTTATACTAATCGCGACGAATATTACACTATGATCTCCGGTATAATAAGTTAATATGCGTACGTACCTGCATGGTGATCTGTATGAACTTATTTGCATTTCAGCGTCAATAAAAATTTAAAAACAGATTCGAACACAGTTAAACAAAGCTAACTAGAATATGATGAAAAAACGTACCAAACCTAAAAACATTACGTCTTCGATTCTTTAATTGTCTTAGAATGTTACGATAGCGATGCCTAGTCGATCGTTAGTAAGTGAAGTGAGAATGACATATTATTGTGTCGGATTGTGTTCTGCATAATCCATAAATGCGCGGGTATTTATTTAACAAGAATTATTGTTTCATTGGTTAACTCATATACATTCATAAAACAATGATAAATAATAAGTGTTTGTTGTACATTTTATTTTATTCTTATTATCACTCAAATAAATAACGCCATGTTTACATACGAGAGTTATTTCCCTTGCAATATACGGACAGTACGGAATTTATCGTTTCCAACCAATACATTATACTGAAATGGATTATTCGAAACCATGGATTATCCGAATGATTTTTCAGGTCCCAATGACATTCGAATAATCGGGGTTTTACTGTATGTATGAATTGATGTATAATATATAAAACAGTAAATTGTAGGTTTGATTTTTTATTGGTTATGTGTTTCTGTTTTGATTCATTAAGTGATTAACTGGAATTCTCTATTACATGTAATAATACAGATGACAAATAGAAACTGAAACATACAGACTGTTTCAAAACATTAAATTTTAGACAAGTGTTTGTTCACATGTCATATATATACAGTGATTTAAATAGTTAAAGGTGGAACTGAATTTCTACTTATTATTGATTTAAATTGATGAATTTTTTTGTTTCAGATCTTTACTATGGACAACCAAATAGATTATAAACAGAAGTACAAGGTGTTAAAGAAGAAGTTGAAGTTCTTAGTTTATGTAAACAAAGTCTTTACTTTTATCAATTAAAAACTTGTTTCTGTTTTTTACTTCACTTTTGAATTTTCTTTTTTTAAATATAAATAATATTTTTTAATGGTCCTTTACATTAATTGAGAACTGTATTTATTATTCATAAACACACTTGGGACAATTTTTTTGATTAGGCAATTTTTGGTTAGATTTGGTGTTTTAGATAGAATTTATTTTCAAATTTACCACTACTGGTTTACTACTTCTGTCTGTATTATGGTGCCATTGAGTGAAAGGAATTGTTTGATTTATAGGAACAAGAATGCTTCTTAGAAGAACTGAGAAAAGCTCAAAGAAGACTTCTCAAAGTATCAAGGGACAGAAGGTATGATAATCGTGTGACAACAAATCTAAGTTAGTCAAATAAGCCTGTCGTGTCGGCTTTATTAATTTTGTTTGGTATAAAAATTGCTGGCAATGTCAAACCTGCGAACAAAAGCCATCATTAGGAAAGATGTGGCTTTTGCTGACAGGTGGCCTTTATTTGGAGGTAATTTTGTTCTAAATAATCAATGATTGTTTTTCAAAGAATGGCTTTTATTTGGAGATGGTCACTAACACAGGTTTGACTGTATGTAGCTTTCTTGTTTCAGTTTTCTGTTGGATAGATTATTACAATATGAGAAACTTGATGATTCCACGGGAGATTCTGACCTTACAGCATCTAGTGACAGTGAACCAGAGTCAATGAGAACGGAAGGTGGAACTGGCAAAAGGTTTTCACTTATATCAATAAGTTTTCTCCAAAAGATTCAGACTAACATGCTAAATTGTAGTGTTTTTTTTCACGGATTATTATTTTTTTGGCAATTTAAAAAAAAAATGACATAAAGAAGTTGGCGCTAGATTTTTTAGAAGGTGATATCCCTGGCTGACAGGGCTTCTGGAGAATATTGACAGATGATAAAATAACTTGGAGATTGTTACATCAACAAAATCCTCCATACTCAATTATCTTTTTATTATAAAACTAACTGAAGAAGCTCATATTGTTGGGTTTAGTATTTTTGTTCTAGACGTCTTCTTAAATTTGAAGTTTAAATGTGGTTAATATTTCTCAATAAAAGTATGTGTAAAGATATTGCATCATAACTGATTTTTTCCTTACCCTTTATTGCTCACAAATGAAGCTAGCAGTTGTATTGAGTGAAGTAGATTAATACAGGTAGACAGCTTTTGCCCTCTGATTAGACTAACTGACTAAGTATTGTTGTTATTGTATGATCTTACAATTTTACTTTTGTCCAAATTGGCCTAAGTTCATTAAAATTAATCAAACAGGTATGATTTAAACCTTCTTTCTACCAGCAAGATTTAGTACTGTGCAATAATTTGTTCAGTTCTTTTTGTCTACTGTAGAACTGGTTTTATTCGCGTTAGTTTTATTTTCGCTAATATTCGCGAATCAAATACCTCGCGAATTCATAAATATCGCGAATAAATATTTAGTTTTATATATTCAAAAATGAGTATGTCCGAAAATACGCAACTTAAGTCACTATTAGTATTTTATTGTAGAATAATCAGTTTAGTTAATCTGATGAAAGCAAAATATTAACAATAAACATATACCTTTAATGTTTGCATTCTATTTTTTATAATATTGCTTTTACTAAACTTTTGTTTGTTGAACAATTTTTGACATCGTTTGAACATACTAGTAACAGTTTTTCACACTTCCCTACTGTTTGTAAAACATAACTTCCACAACAACCCCAAACTATTATCAATCTATTGTTATTATACTTTATTAGATATAAATCACAACTTAAATGTCTAACAGATAAGGTGTGACACACAAATACCAACGCAACAACAGCGTGTCTTTGATCGCACTTTAATCCTGTCTGACGACGTCGTGAATTCATAAATACGCGAATAAAGAAAACAGCTGATTTAAAAAAAAAACGCGAAATTTTGACCTCCCGAAATTAAAGAGTTCTACAGTATCTTACTTCAATGAGTATTTTATGTGTTTTGTTTGTCTGTAATATTTTGTATTTTTTCAGAAAGAAAGGATCTTTACCAGCTGGGTTTGATCCCTCAGCAGTTCTGGGTGGTATTGGTTTTACTGCATTGTCTTCTGTAAGTAGATAACTGTTTACAAATGCATTATAGTAGATAACTGTTTACAAATATGTTACAGTAGATAACTGTTTACAAATATGTTACAGTAGGTAAGTGTTTACAAATACATTACAGTAGATAACTGTTTACAAATATGTTACAGTAGATAACTGTTTACAAATATGTCAGTTACAGTAGACATCTGTTTACAAATATGTTACAGTAGATAGCTGTTTACAAAATGTTACAGTAGGTAACTGTTTACAAATATGTTAGTTACAGTAGACATCTGTTTACAAATATGTTACAGTAGATAACTGTTTGCTGTAGATATCTGTTTACAAATGCATTATAGTAGATAAATGCTTACAAATACATTACAGTAGGTAACTGTTTACAAATATGTTACAGTAGATAACTGTTTACAAATATGTTACAGTAGATAACTGTTTATAAAACATCACATTTTCTCCTGTAAATAGATAACTATCAACAAATACATTACAAAATATGCTGTTACTTACATATGATTATGTTATGTTCTTAGGGCCCACCGAAGAAAAAGGCCAAATCAGCAGTGAAAAAGAAACCAGGTGTGTAAATTTATACTTGATAAGTACTTGGTTGAGCTCCATTCTTTGCCAATATAAGATAAGGCCAGAATTAAAATATTGTTTGTTTGCCGCTTCTGACCGACCCCCCAAAAACCTGCTGGTCCAAACAATTTCTTGACCAAAAATATAACAATTAAACAATAATTTACCTACCTACTGACCCATGCCAAAAATGATTTGGAAGTGGCAAACAATTTTTATGGATGGCCTAATTATTCACACACTTTATTAATTTTTCATATTAAAAGTGCCTTATTTTAATTTCTGAAGATAACACAAATTAACATTGTTAAATTTATCAATAATTTCATTCCATAATGATTTATATATGATTTTATTCAGTGACAAAGAAACAGTCAGCCACCAATCCGATGTCTCGTGCTGAGCTTGAACGACATTTAGAATCTAAGCAGGAAATATTTGGCATAGAAAAAACTCCAGCTTTTCTTCCATCTGAAATATTTAGCAATGATAATTCAAATTTAGACAGGTATATAGTATTACTTAGTTTCAATTATGTTTGAATAGAAGAAGAATTATTCTTCAAACACATCTGTGTTAATTTAGGTATAAAGGGCTTTCATTTGACCCTTAAAATGGTGCTTTGACTATTGAAATTACCTATATTAAAATAATTCTTTTGACTCTTGAGAATTTGTACAAAAGGGTCATATTTGGAATTAAAAGTATGAATAGTAAGAAATTTTGTTGTCTTTAAATCATACAGGTAATCAGCCAAGGGTCGGGTCAAATTTGACCCTCAATTTATAACATCTAATGTGATCCCTTGTATACATGTACATTTTAACTTTACACTTTCATATTTTGTATTTTTTTCTAGATCTTGGATAGAATATGATTGTATACTGATGGATTAATAAGCTATTTCAATCACTTACCGTACATTCTAATTAAAGTTTTATTCTTGAGTTTGTAATCAAATGTCAGACCTGTACTTCATTAGATCTATCAAATTGATTTATTATATGGATATAACATCTTGTTATCTGGTATTTTATGTTGGGAAATACATAAATGATACTGAACATATTTGACCTGTTGCAAAACCATGCCTTCATTGTAGGTATGAACTATGTAATTTCCAAAGCAACACCCTTTGGGAGTAGCAAAAGTATGTTGTTGTTGATAGGTTGTTGCTCTCAAGAGGTTAAATTAATAATTAAATCATGCAATAGGAAAAATCAAAAGATGGCCGCTCTGGAGAGGTTGTACTGTATCTTATAAACATGTTACTTATATAGTTGCTAATATTTTCAGTGATGCAATGATGGATTTAAAAGATGAAGATGATGACGATCTCATTATTGATGCACCGCAGTGATTCTGATCTGATTATGTGACTACCGTCTACCATCCATATTTCAGATGTTTTATTCTCTTGATTGTGGTTGAATCTAGACATCTAATATACAGTATTGTGTGCATGGAGAAGATGTGACACAGTCTACCATCCAGATTTCAGATGTTTTATACTCCAGATTTGTGGTTGAATCTAGACATCTAATATACAGTATTGTGTGCACGGATAAGACGTGACACAGACTTGTTGTGTATCTTCATCTGTTTAGAGTTCGTTTATGTGATAAAACAGGCAAATGATTAATTTGCTGTTGAAGTAATATACCGGTAATTGAGCTAAGTTCACCAGATGTCAACTTATGAACTTATGATGAACTAAATTATTGCGTATCAATATTTTGTTGATATTGAGCTCTTTAGGATAAAAACAAGGAAATGATTACTTTGCTGTTGAAGTTATATAACAGTGTTAAGTTCACCAGATATCAACTTATGAGCACTAAATAGTTCTCGAGACCACAGGCCTTGAGGTTATAGAACTTGAGAACAGTCTCCGAGCTCAAGTCTCAATTCCATTCTCAAAGTATTACGGTTGAACCGATAGAACTGATTGATATTAGAATACATTATTCAGATCAGTTATGCTGTCAGAATTATGATTATTATCTGATCATAATTAACTTAGAAACATTAAAAGACAAGATATGAGATTTGAGCTTGGAAACCGATCTCAAGTTTTATAACCTCAAGGCTAGTTCATAGCAAAGAGGATATGTCATATATCACTCCCATCATAGCATCTCATAAAATAGTTAATTCTCTGTTATCTTTTATACATTGATATTGATGTTACGTACATGTATTTTATTGTGTTCATTTTGTTGAAGATTAAATCTGCCTGTATTTAATGATTATAATGTAATCTGTATTACCCTGGGTCTTGCATGTTTTCACCCAGGTTAATAAGGTTACATTTTATTATGTGTATTATTTGTACAATAGTTATAACAAATAGATGTAGAAATAATTAAAAACATTTGTAAATACATGATTATTTATTATATTACTATTCTGGCAAATTGCTTACAAATTTCTAGGAGTGGATTGGTTGTCTGATGGTAATGTGCTAGACTACTAATCGAAAGGTAGTGTTTGCAGATCTCAACTCCACCTTCTCAATTTTGAGGGACACTCAGTCCCTATCCCAGCTATATACCTAGTAGAGCCAAGTACCGTGCTTAGAAAATCACAGGAAAGGGATGAGGCATGTATTGGTGCTTTACACCTGGCATGATTAGAATCAGGAAAAACAATTCAAAGTAAAGAGTCAGGATATAAATGCTGGGTTCTCCTGTATCTCTCCCCTCTGTCTGGGGCGGCTGTTGAATGGCGAGTTAAAGAACAGAATAAGCAAGTAAAATAAACTTATACACAATCAGCCAAACTGAAAAGTTATATATTCAATGTTTCAAAGGGTATTCATTAAACAATTACTAAAAAGCTTTTTGTATACTTTTGGATGTCATTCACGAAATGTGGAAAGTCTTATCCTGTGAATAAATCAAGGTACTGAAAGTACTCGTAGAAACTGATCTTGCATAGACTTGCACTGCAACATGAAACAGAAACATGATTGCATGAGGGATGTAGATAAATGTAGTACATAGGTCCATATCAAAATTCATGCGTGCCGAGCAAGTGACGGCTAAGGAAAGCTGAACTACTGTTCTGTTTCCAAAAATGAGATACATTACATATAAATTACATCCAGTAATTAATAATATGTACAGTGGTTGTAAACCAATGTTTATATTGTTCTTACTGATACTTTTATAAACTTAAAGAGTGGATAATATAAGAGCATATATTAATATCGGAAGACATGTTCTATAAAAAAAATATGATTTGGCAGTAAAATGTTTGTTTTTCTGGTTTATACGACTTCCCCCATTTCCCCTGTGATCCTAGACTTTTTATTAGGCCAAACAGGGTCATGCAAATAGAATTGAAAGACCCTGGGGCCAATGGAATGGTACATCTCCTTTCCCACTTTTTTACCTTTTGATATTCTTTTAAGAGCCAAAATATCCCCATTTGAAATGAGCTTGTTACCAGAAACAAACATTTTTTTCTAGGCCTTAATGTGAAAATTTGTTCAATCAGGGGAGACAATTCTATTTGTGTGAATTGCCACTTCCGGTGTAAACAAAACAGCACGTGTAACAATTTATCTAAATCATTTATCTTTTGTTGACTTTAAAAGCAGAAATTTGACCATGGAAGCATTGAAAAATGTCCCAAGAGGAAAGCCAAAGTCTGGTCGAGTTTGGAAATCGCAGAAAACAAGGTATTGATGATAATCATACATTTTCGCGATGTCAACCCTTCAACTGTTACTATTTGAAGTATAGACTGTTACGTTTTATCTAGTCAATTGTTGCTTCATTTTATTTGTTATTGATAGTTGGTTATTAAGGACGTGAACAATTATCAAATTGATCCATTGAGAGTCAATGATGTAGTGATAGTTGGAGTATTGGCTACTTTCATTAAGCATTGCTGTTGGGTTAATAACTTGTAGTGATGTAACACATTGTATTTATAAATTGGCTGGGATATTCACCTGCATGATTAGCTCAGTTGGTAGAGCATCTGACTTGCAAGCAGGATGTCATGGGTTCGAGCCCTGCATCGGGTACAATACTACATTATTTTCCTCCTCTTACGTGCTAGAGGTCCTGGGTTCAATTCCCGGTGCGGACCATAGATTTTTCTTGCTTTTACTTTAGTGATCTGATTTAGTTGAGACTGAATTATACTTATAAGCTTATATATATTCAGGGCTTTAAATTTGGGGGAAAATGACGCATCATTTTTGCAAAAGGGGAAGAAAAAACTTGATGTAAATTGAATTTTTGGGGAAAACTGCATGATTTTAAAGAATTTACCTGAGGGAAAGACGCCTGTTAATGGCCTCTGCAATAGAGTGAAAAAAAGCCCCGATATTAGAAAATTGGTTGCACATTGGTCACCTCAGTTATTAAACAATCCTTGTATTTTATTTTGGTCTTCAGTGTGAAATGTGTTCTTGTGTTCATTTGGTTCCTTGTCATTGAATCAATTACTTGAACCATTGATTGGCCTGAAAAATATAGATCTATTATATATTTTAAGTTTTTAAAAAAATCATGTCTAGATAGTATATTTATGTTTTACTTACATTTTATTAATAATGTAGCAAATGTTATGCTTTAGATTTTCAGAAATGCGACTTGACAAACGTCTGAAAACATCCTGGGAAAAGAAAATGCAAATAAAAGCTGAGAAGAAGTCTGTAAAGGAATTTGAAAGACAATTAAAAGACGAAAAAAATAAAAAATTGGAAGTAAGAATTTATGAAGATTTTCATGGATTACTTTAGTCAGGCATAATCATGTATACATGCTAATTCTTATAATTTGTGGCTTTTTGCTATGTGGCGCCGATTTTGCCTTAATAACAAGTAAAAGCATGTTGATATTTATATACCGGGTAATAACAATGAAGCATTCTGAGTTAAACTAAGATCTCCTTTTTCTATGGATCTTACGTATAATTTGAAGTGCTCCATTTAAGAATCATTTGATCATTTTTACTAACTGGTTTTGGGAAAAAACAAACTGAAATTAAAAGTGTATCATACTTAAACAAATTAAAGAAATCAGAAACAACAGATACAATATGCTTGGGTTGTGCAGAAAAGTCTTAATATTCAGATTAAGTACAAATATCTTTTTATCTTACAGGAAAAACGTAAAAGAACAGAGGAAAATAAGAAACGCAAGTTAGAAAATGAAAGAAAGTCAGAGATTGTTCAGCCAGTAAGTTTTGTGTTCTATTTTAATTAGCCACACTATCACCATTCATTATACAAATGTACATTATAATGATATCACCAGTTTGAGTCTGGATTTGGCCTCCATGGTTGAGTGTTTATGCAATCAGACTTCACTAGCCCTCATCGCTATCCATGGACTAGTGAATATTAAAACACTATATTGAAACAGTTTGTATGATTTCAGAAACTGTTGACTCATGGTGATTTTGGTGTCTTAAGACTTTAATAAGAGTTAAATTGTTTAATCAAGTAATCAATGTTTCATCAGGAATAATGATTTGAAATATAAACACTTAACTTGAAATGACGTCATCAACGTCATGCGATGTCAATTACAACGTCAAACTATGACATACAATTTTGCGCAATATTTGTTACATGGGATACAAAATGATACAACAATAATATACACTGCTTAGAATATTTTATATCAATAAAATATATATAACAACTTCTATAAGCTTCTTCTGTAAGCACTTCTGTTGATAACAATATCACCATGTTTTATCATGCTTCCAAGTGTTATGTTATGAGTTTGTTTTATGGTTGATTATTCGCACTACAAATCTTTATTTCAGATAAAAAACTCAGCAAAAATAAAGAGAATGAAGAAAAAACAGTTGAGACAGATTGCAAAAAGATGATTGTTGTGACCATTAATATGTATTATGATGAACATTTGATTGTGAAATGCTGCACATGCTATGCAGTATTCACAAAAACTTTTTTAAGCACTGGACATTTAGTCTTGTGAAAATGCAAAGTTTACTGGTCCGAATGAACTGTTAGTGGACCAAAGTATAATTTTTTTTAGTTTGGCTAAAAATCTTTTTTTTTCAAGAGTCTTTAAAATAATTAATTTTTTTTGTTCTGAATATGATAAAATTATAGCTGAAAAATTTACTTGACTGTTGGACTATTCACCAATGGCAATTTTGGTAGACTTGGTCCGGGGCTAAATTTGAAAGACTGGTCATATTTATTAGAAATCTACTATCTAATGAAAATGCAGAAGTTTTAGATGATGAGAGACATTCACTGTGCGAGGATGTATTTACATGTTCAACTTATCATTCTCTGTGTGGAAGGATGAGGAGTGAAATGTTTGGTGTCTGTCCTCCTGTCTGTTTGAGGGCTAATCAGACATGATTTTATGTCAGTCCCTTTGTTTGAGGGCTGATTAGACATGATTTTATGTCAGTCCCTTTGTATGAGGGCTGATCAGACATGATTTTATGTCAGTCCCTTTGTATGAGGGGAAATATTGTTTTAATATTGTTAACATTTTAACACATTGAGGATGGATTGATGTTTTACACAATTTATTCATTCTTTGTTGAAATTCATTTTTTTTTCAGAATGAAATGTGACCTATTTCTATAAGAAAATTTCTGAGTAAAAGTTACAGCGTTTGTTTTCTGTTGTCATTATGAGACATTTAAGTCGAATATTTCCACGCATTTGGTACTATCAATATTTTTCACAGCAGATTTTTAAAAAATGATACACAATTAGCTAGATATATATTTGTCTGTCCAACTACATGTAGTTTACAGTACAACCTCTCCAGAACGGCCTTCTGTAGAGAAACAACCTTTCTATAACAATACATTCAAAATTTCCCTAAGCTGACATTTATTATAAATTTAACCTCTGTAGAGCAACAACCTCTAAACAATGGCCAATATTTGCAGCTCCCACAGGGTGTTACCCTGCAGAGGTTGTACTGTACTTGCTTAAAAAGCAAGGCACATAAGTATAGTATAACATGTACATACATAATACAAAACTTTACTCAACCAGTCGATGACTTGACCTACGACCCTGGTATGGAGGTTTATGGTCACATGTAGATGACCCCTATTGATTTTGAGTTCTGTAGGTCAAGGTCTCAGTGACCTTCAATATAAAAACCATGACAATCAGAGAACTAGTTGGCATATAGTCCTCAGACTTGGTAGGAAGTTTGATCATCACATGTAGATGACGCCAATTGATTTTAAGTGAACCTCTTTGTCCTTGTAACGTTGTTTGAACAATAATAGAAACAGGGGTTGTAATATTCCGGAAATCCGGATTTAAAGCCGCCAGGGGCACTTGAGTTCGGGGGGGGGGGGGTACGGATTGGGATGGCTGTTAGCACATCCAAGCATCTGGATCACTTGGGCGTTTTTCCTATTCACTAACGCTTGGTTAACAAGCGTCTATATACACCAGAGTATTTGCAATTGCAGAACGAAAATTCGAGTAATATTTAGCTTAAAACTCGAAGTCATTCGAAGCTTATGAACTTTTAAATCGTTGACAATTCATTAGTCAATTGGTCCCATCAAATGAATAATTATCAGCAACTTTTTAAACATAGGTAGCAATACATTTTGACACTGACTCGGCCCGAAATATTTCAACCCCATTAATCGAGGTAAGAACTATTGTGAATGAATTCGATCCCTATGACCTTGTCATTGAAATATTTTGTGCACATAATTTTATATAAACATGAATTAGCTGATATTTCATTCCTATGTATTAACTTACAAAAAATAGTGGGTGGGGTAGCAAATTTGAAGAATCTCTCAAGCAAGTTCCAAGCATTAAGTCTCCCATCTTGTATCAGGTTTTTTCCCTAGTATTTTTGGAACATGACCCATACCTTTGGGATTGGTAATTTCTTCAGTGTTTTGTTAGAAATTGAGAAAATATGTGCTATTCCAATTTTGACATTTTTAAATACACACGCACAAATTGACACAATCACTGAATATAATAGGAACTTTCATTTATTACATGTCTGTTACAGTGAACGATCTATTGTTTTCAGAGATTTTACTTATTATCTTTTTGTTTTATTTTTGGAAGTTTCAATTGGGATTTTTGTCTGTGAATTGGGACAGAAGGATACCATTTTTAATTGGGAATATAACCCAATATCAGCTAAGAAATTAGCCCCAAAAACCCCTGTGTATTAACTATTATCATCTTTTTTAGAAATATGGAGAGAAAAACATAGTGAGTTTTTGAAAAAAAATATGAATTTGTAAAACTGAAAACGCTCAAAATCATTTTGCTTCGGGGGGGGGGCATTGCCCCCCTGAACCCCCCCACAAGGGCTCTGCCCTCGACCCTGCTGGGGACCTGCGCTCCCCAGTCCCCTGGCTAATTTTCAGGATTGAGAATCTTGTCCTGTTACAACCCCTGTAGAAATTAATATCCAGGGGGCATCTGTGTTTGAAGAACACCTTGTTTAAATACAAAAGTACTTGTATTTGTTCTTTTTTACGATCTTGTAACCTGATATTTTTGTATTTATTTGAAACTACTTGATCATTTAATTTAACAGTCAATGTCATCCATGCTATCTGTTTTAACTACATGTACATTCTTTACTGTAGGATTTCATCTCCAAAAAGCTCAGTGATTTATCATATCTGGCTCATTTTATTTTTAAAAAGACTATAAAACAGATTATGATGTATGATAAAACATGATTTACTGTTGTATGACATTTTTTGTGCACATAGCCCCCCCCCTGTATCTGCCAGTTATCTCACTTGACTAAACTTTTTAAATGTATGCTTCGTATAATGTCAAACTCAATGACTGCGTCATGTGCTCTTGTAGGTGTTTAGCAAATTCCTTTTGTAGTTAAGAAAAAGATAATCCATTGTGGAAAGTACAAAGTCTGTGATGACAATAAGCTGACAATTTGAAATAGTAAGTCACTAATGTATTGGTTAAATCAACCTTGATGTCACATGTAATGTATTCATCATTGATTTAACATCAAGGTTAGAAAATGGTCAATTTGTAATATTATACTCCCATGTTGGTGGTCTTCATTATTTGAGGTAAAAAAATGTTTGCTGCAATTTAAATTGGCTATCATTTCATCTAATAATGAAGTCTTGATGCGAGGTTGACAGTTAAGGCCATACTTAAGAAATAATTTTTGTTTGCAGTTGCGGTACCTACTCACCAAAAAAAAAGCTCATATCCAAATTTTATTTAGTCATGCATTTTGGGTGAATTAATTCTTTTCAATAAAAAAGCATTCTGATATTTATTTTGGTTCAATATATAAAATAAATCGCAAAAAAATATTTCCTACCTGCCTATCTACTCAATGAAATTATCTAGTTAGGATTGCCACAAACGAGTTTCTTTTAAGGATGGCCTAATGATTAAGGGATTTTCTTGTGCTATATCTCCGAAGTGACCACCTTCCGTACACCCTCCTTTATGATATTGTCACTGTAGTATACAGTAATATGTCTTAAACAAACACCAATGCACTACTGTATTAAACAAACACCAATACACTACAGTATTAAACAAACACCAATACACTACAGTATTAAACAAACACCAATACACTACAGTATTAAACAAACACCAATACACTACAGTATTAAACAAACACCAATACGCTACTGTATTAAAACAAACACCAATACGCTACAGTATTAAACAAACACCAATACGCTACAGTATTAAACAAACACCAATACGCTACAGTATTAAACAAACACCAATACGCTACAGTATTAACAAACACCAATACGCTACAGTATTAAACAAACACCAATACGCTACAGTATTAAACAAACACCAATACTCTACAGTATTAAACAAACACCACTACGCTACAGTATTAACAAACACCAATACGCTACAGTATTAAACAAACACCAATAAGCTACAGTATTAAACAAACACCAATACACTACAGTATCAAACAAACACCAATACACTACTGTATTAAACAAACACCAATACACTACTGTATTAAACAAACACCAATACACTACAGTATTAAACAAACACCAATACACTACAGTATCAAACAAACACCAATACACTACTGTATTAAACAAACACCAGTACACTACTGTATTAAACAAACACCAATAAACTGCTGTATTAAACAATCACCAATACGCTACGGTATTAAACAAACACCAATACACTACTGTATTAAACAAGCACCAATACACTACTGTATTAAACAAACACCAATACGCCACTGTATTAAACAAACACAAATACACTATTGTATTAAACAAACACCAATACACTACGGTATTAAACAAACACCAATACACTACTGTATTAAACAAACACCAATACGCTACAGTATTAAACAAACACCAATACGCTACAGTATTAAACAAACACCAATACGCTACTGTATTAAACAAACATCAATACGTCACAGTATTAAACAAACACCAATACGCCACTGTATTAAACAAACACCAATACACTACAGAATTAAACAAACACCAATACGCTACTGTATTAAACAAACACCAATACACTACTGTATTAAACAAACACCAATACAGTACAGTATTAAACAAACACCAATACGCTACAGTATTAAACAAACACCAATACGCTAGAGTATTAAACAAACACTAATACACTACAGTAGTGTGTCAGAAAAAACACACTAATACACTACGTACAGTAGTGTTTCAGAAACAAACACTAATACACTATTGTAGTGTGTCATAAACTCCAATACACTATTGTAGTGTATCAGAAATCAACACCAATACACTACAGTTGAATAATTATCATAAACAAACACTAATACACTACAGTAGTGTGTTATACTACGTGGGTTTACTACGGTGATGTATCGTTTACACACTCTCATAGTTTCATATTCTAGGAACGTTACGCATAGTTTCATATCTTAAGAACGTCGTGCTGGTATCATTGCTTCTCCTCTTAAGTTCTTGAATAAATTGTATGATTTACCGTTTTTTCTTTGAAATATTTTATCATAATTTTGTAATTACTGACCCTTCACTGCTGTTGGTTCGAATCCCAACCGGGGATCAGACATATATCACCTGTGTGGTAGCTGTCCCTCTGTCACAGACGACCGATGGTTGTACCAAGGTGCTTGTTTACCTTTGATCGGAAGCTGTTAAGTTCGCCAAACAACCCTGGGTATTGGCCCGATGTTAATTTACCCCTGTAAAAAATGAAATGTTTTCTTTTAAGTGGATTCCCCCGATGTTGCTTGTACTTAAACTATTATCTTGGATCAAATGCAAGATATTGGTTTGTGGAAGGAAAATTAATTGTCAGATGATATTTGGATCTGATAAATACGTCACAATGTCGTGCTCAGGTGAACACGATAAATCGATACTGCTTGCTAAAATCACTTCATCAAATTTACGTAGGCTGTATATATGACACGGACCACTGGTTCACTGGAATACTCGCTGTTATACTCTCCTTGCAAAATTGTTTAAATTACTTGACGGATTTAAAGTTAACTACTTCACGACCAAGGTATGTAAACTTGTGATATCATTTATTGGTAATTTTAGATTTTTTTCGGGGTGTTTTACTGTTGATAATTAGAAAATATTGAAGATTTCATCTTTCGAAATGCGATTGTTTTGATGAAAATCTATAATATAAAAGAAGACTAAATGAATCGCTTTAACATAGACTTACAAAATTTAGTTCTGGGTTTAGATATAAGAGTGATAGAACGATATCTTGTGTCATCGTAGATGATGGTTTGTAGAATAATCAATGGTAATAACTGGTGATATACGTTGTTTTAAAAGTGATTGATTTGTTCGAAATGAATCGACATTTTGTTTCATTGAAGCTACAGTACAACTCCTCCAAAGCAACACCCTTTGGAAGTACCAAAAATATGTTGTTGTTGAGAGGTTGTTGCTCTAGAGAGGTTAAATTACTAGTTAAATCGTGTACAATGCAACCTCTCCAAAGCGACACACTTAGGGAAAAGCAAAAGTATGTTGTTGTTGAGAGGTTGTTGCTCTAGAGAGGTTAAATTAATAGTTAAATCATGCAGTGTGGAAAAATCATGATGTTGTTGTATGGAGGTTGTTGCTGAAGAGAGGGCCGCTCTAGAGAGGTTGTACTGTACTTGCAAAAGTAGAAAACATTGTTTTAACTAAGACATTGTAGTTCTCAATAAAAACAAGACACGCTATGTATATTCTCTTATTATTCGTAATACATAGAAGTTATATATTAACTATATAATGTTACACTCGTTTATCAGTTGCTGCGCGTAGTTAGCAAGGTCAAGGTCGGGTTCGAGACCTTAGATTTTTGTCAAGGTTCATTGTCTGAATGTCATATGTAACCTTCTGTTTACCTCTAATGGTCTGTGTCAAATTTCGTCTGTCCTATAGTTAAAAGGTAACTTAAGTCTGCATTGTTTTTATTTAACTATTCATTTCATGTTAGGGACACATGGACAATGTATGTAAGAACATGATACAAAGCGTATTATATACAGGCTTTGTAATTTAGTATTTTTTTTTTTCAACTTTAAGTCATCAATTTTATCCATTTGTTAACATACCTAATTACGTAAATAATTGCTTAATCCCTTCCTAAATCTGACAGATCACTTGATTTTAAAGACTGTTTCCAAATTTTAACATCGTCTGAACACTACGAACCGCAGATAGATGTGCTAGCACAATCACAATTAATTAATGTAGCAATGTGATGTTGTTTGCACACAACTTACTTCATAGACTAAACTGACATACTACAGTACAACCTCTCCAGAGCGGCCCTCTCTAGAGCAACAACCTCCCTTCATCAACAGCGTAATTTCCCCACTGTACGATTTAACTATTAATTTAACCTCTCTAGAGCAACAACCTCCCTTCATCAACAGCGTAATTCCCCCCCTGTACGATTTAACTATTAATTTAACCTCTCTAGAGCAACAACCTCCCTTCATCAACAGCGTAATTTCCCCACTGTACGATTTAACTATTAATTTAACCTCTCTAGAGCAACAACCTCCCTTCATCAACAGCGTAATTCCCCCACTGTACGATTTAACTATTAATTTAACCTCTCTAGAGCAACAACCTCCCTTCATCAACAGCGTAATTTCCCCACTGTACGATTTAACTATTAATTTAACCTCTCTAGAGCAACAACCTCCCTTCATCAACAGCGTAATTCCCCCCCTGTACGATTTAACTATTAATTTAACCTCTCTAGAGCAACAACCTCCCTTCATCAACAGCGTAATTCCCCCCCTGTACGATTTAACTATTAATTTAACCTCTCTAGAGCAACAACCTCCCTTCATCAACAGCGTAATTTCCCCACTGTACGATTTAACTATTAATTTAACCTCTCTAGAGCAACAACCTCCCTTCATCAACAGCGTAATTTCCCCCCTGTACGATTTAACTATTAATTTAACCTCTCTAGAGCAACAACCTCCCTTCATCAACAGCGTAATTTCCCCCCTGTACGATTTAACTATTAATTTAACCTCTCTAGAGCAACAACCTCACAACAATAACAATATACTTTTGCTGCTCCTAAAGGGTGCTGCTTTGGACAGGTTGTACAAGTATATATATAATATTATGGACTTAACTTGAGCAGATTTTGTGTTGACTTTGTTGATCTTTAACTGGCACAGACAGCTGATAACAACAATGTTGCATTTTAAGACCTAGGTCGACTAGACAGGCCTTATATTGTTCAAGATTTCAACTGAATCAACACATTGATTATCAGTGATAAAACATGGTGTATCGGTCCATAAAATGACAATTGTCCTGAACTTGATGTTATCTTGTTGATATTGTAAGTTTGTCTACCACATGCTGTAACGAACAATGTATTTCTTCTGCTGTTTGTTTTAAATTTGTAAACAATCAACAAAAAGAAAAAAAATATATATTATCTAAGTATACGCAGTTCACAAGATTATAGCAAAAATGTAGGTCGTCGGATTTTTACCGACAAGATATGTGTAGTAGATTTTAACTGGACATTTTACCATTTTTGGAAACTGATCGATAGTTCAGCTTTCTATAGCCGTCACTCACTCGGCGCGCATGAATTTTGATGCGGACCAAAGTACTAGGTTTTTCCACATCCGCCATGCAATTGTTAAACTAGTTCCCGTTCCATCATTGTAGTGAAAGGCCAGAGATTGATTTTCGTTCACAGCGCTCCGCAAGTTGATACATATAATTATATACATATACATGTAATTTGGTAAGGTCTAAATTAAAAAAACATATGTTTACCCCAACGCTATATATCTAGGTTTTAAATTTTGTGTAAGTTAGAAGGGAAGTATATTTTTTATTATTTTTTAACAAAATTTGGTCAACAAAAATGCACTTCAAAACATATTTTTCTATCAACACACTATGACAAGCGCTAGCAAAGACTTTTAAGTCCTTGACGCTAGTAAGACGCAGATGGCATATCATGTGAAGAAAAAAAACACACTAAGTTTTTCATGGTCGATCGCGTTAGGGCTAATATTTTTATTCTTAAATTGATATTTTATAAGTAGAATGTCTATATTGCAGAGCAGCCTTATCAAACTTTGCGTATTATCACATTATCAATTTATCTATCGCTTGTACAAGTTGCGCCTATATCGTATAAAGAGCGGTCTTAAAACTTTCCGGACACCCCGCAGTCAGGTCATTTTAGAATCAAAGTACTGAAAGCACTCATGGAAGCTGAACTTGCACAAACAGTGCAGCTCTTGTGGTAACTTAAGCACTGTTCAGGCTAGGTTGATAAACTATTGATGTGGGTTTAAGGTCTGCTCACCTAACTAGGATTGCCTCAATTATAGTCATTTTCAAGGTTTAACCGATAGGGAACTAAGAACGCGCATTGCAAGTAACACCAGTGACTTGTTCATCACTGGTCATAATGTATCATGTGTTACTATAAAGCCTGCGTGTACATGGGTACCTGTTAAATTTGTACGTTTCCCTGGTATGATTATTGCCCTTCCATCCATACATTAATTGGTCAAATGTCTGTGAATTCATTACACAAGAAATGAATGAATTGACAACTTGATAACAGGGCATTGTTAGACCAGGTTCAGTTGAAGGTTATATGATGATATGTTTGCAGTAATTCAAAGATTGCTTTTTGTAACCGTCAGCTATTTTCTACGAAATTTCATTCCACAACAACCCTTCAATTATTTTTAAACATTGGATGACAAAAAAACGACCGTGTAAAGTGTCACTTTTAGACTGCATTCGCACTAATTAGGCCTGAAAATGGGTGCTACTGCATGGTTACATGCTCATTAAAAATATTTTTTTATTATTTGGCTCTGACAAGTTGTGTTGATCGGTAATAAAAACCGGTGAGGATGTGGACGTACCGTTCTTCGGGCCTATTTAAATGTCTAAGTTCACTGGGGGAAATTAGAATAGGTCAGGAAACAAGAAGCAAACGATTATTTTTACGCCTTATAATATGTTTTATATGATTCTATATCTATGTGATTTAATACGTGTCTTAATACATAAATTACTGCTATTTCATGAGAATGTCAAAATACAAGACGACTAGTTGCTAATACGTTTATGTTTTCTGTTACTTATAGGCCCAAATAAATTGTTTGTTTCTGCATGATTACCCGACTTACCCTAATTTTTCCTGCAACACTAGACATTTTATTAGGCCAAAGGAACGGTACATCAAAAGGTTGTTTCCATCGCTGGATTCCCAGGGTCATGCAGCCACGAACAACAACAACAACAACAAAATGGCGGCCTGCCAATTATATCCGGGCACTTTCTTTAGACAAACGCCGAGGAGTTCCGAATGAATAAGCCTGTAACCCGAAACGAACCTACATTTTTATTATGCCTTAGTAGGCTATAATTATATGTGGAGGGTTGGAATTTTGTATTTTATGTTACGTGACTTGTGAACATTTACGTATCGTATACAAAACGTAAATGACACCGTCTGGTACAATCAGCCACGATTTGTGATGCTGTATTTTGTAATGAGATACAGCACTGACTTGAATACGAATTTTAACCATTATTGAAGAATTATACATTCATATAATATCGTGCATTTATTAAAACAAGACCACTCTCATAGAAAAAAAAACTTTTATTGTTCTGAATTATATGTCATTTGACTCTCATTTATCATAAGTTATAGAGAAGTCAAGATGATAAATTATATGGTTAAAGTTGTATTTAATTTCAATAATATATCATCTAAAAGTGCACGTATGTATTAACTAACCATATAATTTATAGTAGTATGTTGAAATACAATAATACACTATCTATATATTTATACTCGTACTTATACTAGGTACATACAATACAGTTATAATTGTAAAAACACTTTCAATAATACAACCTTAAAAATTATAGTTACTCATTGTTTTAAGAATATTCACATAATGTGATGAATTATTTTAGACATGCAACTAAATCTAGCCATTAACAAAAGTTGATACATGCTGTAATTTGTTTGAATATTTTAATGACAGGTTGACACCCACATACCGGCTACACGTGGCTCCCATTATTGGTTCCAGAATTGAATTATTGGGGCCTAAAAATGCTTGTGTATAGTTACCCGACCTACGGCCTAATGTTTCCCCATGACCCTAAACTTTTTATATGGTACGAGGAACATGCATCCACTATCTCATTATTTTACCTTTCCACACGCTTTCAAGAGGCAGAAAGAGAAAAAGCCCCGACCTACATACAGGTACCCTATTTTAATGAGCATGTACCTGAGACAAACTTATTTTGTTCACGCCTGATGAAATTTTAAACAGAAAAATTGTGAACATCATACAGAACAGAAAGGAACAGAACCAAAATAGAACATATTTTTATTGAGTAACGTATATATACATGTACATACATTTATCTTTTTACAAACACATGCAAACACACGCATGTATTATATTATTTTGTCACGTGACAACACACATACTCACACACCCGCATACACCCCTCGAACGCACAATCTTACTCTCAGTTTAGTGGAAAAACAACAACAGTACATTGTGACCTTCACCTTGACCATGCGTGGGTCGTTAAAAAATTTAAATATCCCAACAATGAGCTGTTTACTTCGTGTACTTGAATGTTCGGTCTGAGAAATATTTGATTGAACTAAGTTGATTGTATTTGGTCAGCAACGTGTCCAATAACATCTCGTTTATTTCTTCATTTTCCTCTTAAATTGGGAAATATCAGTCGCTGAATGTTAATTATTTTCCGACACTCGACACCGCTACTAAACTAACCATAAACGAAACGCCCTCACGGGTCAAGGCTAGGGCAGGTTTTTATGACATTTATAAAATGTAAAGACTGTGCATTTTTCAGCATTTTTTCTCAGACAACGCAAATAATTTGGGTGTGGGTTTTAACTTTCATGCAGATTTTTGTAGCTATAAAAATATTTCACTTAAATCTTTATTTTCTGAATAATTCAACAAAGTGTCATTTTTTATGCAGTTCGCATTCTCATCCGCCCGACTATTTTCACTCACGTCTACATTATTTGCTTCAATTTTTTACATACAGTGGTGTTATATATCATGTTAACCGTTCATCAAGTCGTTTATTGCCTTGTTTAGTGTCCTATTGCAGACAAATTTGTTTTGAGAACTTCATCATTTTGTCATAACATTTTTTTTTCAGAAATGCATTGCACACACCGCGAATGTACTTTTAAGTCCATAAATATTTTTGAAGGAATTTCTACAGACACACAAACATATCTAATTACTACGTCTATAAAGAATATGTTTATTCATCACCACTAATTATTGTTTACAGACAACATGTTGAAGGTTGGTAATTATTCTAGTGTATAAATATGTAGGGATATCTGTTAATTAATCAGCTAAAACATAAAATACAAAACAAATGTTTGAAGGAGAATGTCACAATGTCACTAGAAGATATGGTCACTTCGTGGAAGACCCAGAACAAAACAGAACAGAACGGAATATAGTCTATTTTCATAACTTGTACACAATACAGGTACACATATAGGCATATAGGTACACATCGTTACATCTAACAAATTGAAATACAATGTATAAGTTACATAATGTACGCTTATATTCAGAAAAAAGACAAAACAAAACAAACACATATATATATAGAGAGCAGATCAGTGGGACATTAACGACGCTTATTGTCAGTCTACGAAATACAGATTGATTCATTTAAATAAATTACATCTGCAAAAAAAATGGAATTTAAGTTTTTCTTATCGAGAACGAATTAAACTTTGTATTAACTAAGTTCATGTTATACTAAGTAACCCAATGCGTCTTGTTACAAACATTTACAAATACAGCGACACTTCTCCAAAGCAACAAACTTTGAGAGTAACAAAATCATGTTGTTGTTGAATGGAGGTTGTTCCCTAAGAGAGGGCCGCTCTGGAGAGGTTGTACTGTAACTAATTCGTCTAATTGTTCATGCCTTGCACTTCAATATTTCATATGCGCCAACTAATTGTGAAAATAAACTCTCTGAACTATGCATCTCCATCATGAAGCTTATATACATGCACCACATATAACAGAGACTGCTGTTTGGTGTGGAGTATTTTAATTGGTCGTTATATGAATTTAAATAAATGTTTACATTAAAACGTTTTTACCTCATCCCAGTGAGAATCTTCTGCTATTCTCTTGCCTATAAATGTATTTGTAACACTTCTGTAAGCCTGTTTATCGATGACATTAAATAGTTTGTCAATAAAGAATGATTGAACATTTAGTTCGCCTGGGTTCAACAATTGTGAATACCAATTATTCTGACGAGTGAATAGATAGACTGGGTTAGACACTTCTGATGATCTATTTATAGAAACTGCTATTACAAAATGTATTTATTTTTAATCAATGAAAGTGAACTACAAGTGTACTAGCTCGTATATATGCGATTTCGAACATAAAAGAGTCGAAATTTAACTGTTCGAAGTTATTCAGCTTCTGAAAATGTTTAAAGAAGTGTGGTTTAAAGAAGTGTGAAACACCCTGGTGAAAAATGTCGTCTGCGTTGTCCGTCTGTGGTTTGAACTTCACAGGTTTAAGGACATGTTTTTGTATGTACCTTTCCTTATAGGGGCCACAATGGAAATAGGAATCCTCTCTTTTTGTGTTAACGCTGGTGCTGGTGTACATTGCATGGTATTTTCTAAATCATATTTTAAAGATTGGTTTCTTATATTTTACATATTTTACATATTTCACCAATCACCATGCAGCATTGTGCAGTACGTGTAACCTCTCCAGAGCGACCATCTCTTGAATAACATCAACCTCACTTCAACAACAGCATCATTTTTCTCACTGTACGATTTAACTATTAACCTAACCTCTCTAGAGCAACTACCTTTCATCAGCAACATAATTTTGCTTCTTCTAAAGGGTCTTGTTGATGAGAGGTTGCACTGTACTGCCATCTCGGAATTAATCTTATCTCTTTATGTAGTGAAATATACTAAACGATCTGGCAGACTATCGGGGCATTGTTAGATAAAGTACAGGTCAGGGTGCCACGTTGAACGAACATTCGCATATTTAGAAAGAACGGTGTATACTATAGTAATGAGTTGTAACTTATGTTTTAGATTGCATAGATTGGTATATGAGTACAAATTATCCATATTAAAATTTGCCGCCGATCTAGAATGATATATCACATGTTTATTATTCAAGAAAAAATCATCGTGTGGAGAATACGCCGCGTATTTTGTTACAAATTTATGTGAGAATAATTAAAAGGTATTTTAGGCGGAGGAAAAGCATATTATTCAAGGAGTTATTAATCAAAATCTTGCAAGGACACACAAGCAATCGCGAGAGTAGAATAAAGGTTTTCGTCTCGCGGAGTAAGTTTTTAGCATCAACCAACTATTTTATCAACAAGATCACCTTTTGAATTTAAAAGGAAATATCTTAAAATGAGATTTATAAGTTAGTTAACATGATAAATGTGAATCTGTGAATTCCGATTTCATGAATCGTCACCAGCTTCTTTCGGCGTGGAGTTTGTATATTTGTACGGTATACATCAATAACCTATTTCAATAGATGCCTCAATTTGGTTCTTTATAAAGATTTAATCGGCGTAATTTGTTGATGACCTAAATATTCTGAATGGTGTCATGATCATCTTAATACTAGTACGTTTGTATAACACATCATCGATCAACATGCGGCAGATATGTTGAATGGTTGTACGTTAAAAAACTTGTCATACATTTTGGGCTGGTACGAGGAAACATTTTTCTACAAGATTTTGAAAATTACGCCATTAAGCAATTATTATTATAAAGTAAATTGGCTATAACATTACAATACATACTCCAAAACTGAAAAATGCTTACAACGTCAATTCGTACGTTTGTAGTTGCAAAATGTATCAATTCTGATCCAGCCACTAGGTCAAATTCGTTTGTTTATTTTTGAAGACGGGTTTCTTCCAAAAAAACAACAACAACGCCAATGTTGTATAAATGACTGTTTTAAGAATTACTAAGCTACGGGCCTGATAAGCCAAGTCTCTAGAAGGTACTTTCGTGCAGCTCTTGGTTATGAAACCCATGACAAACTTCTTCGGGTCATTTGACAGTCTTATGTAACTTGAAGCAGTATTGATCTTATTAATTTTGCAATTAAAGGGCGGCGTAAACATATTGTTTATTTCTGGTCGACCGACCAACATTATTTTTGTTCCGGCGACCTTAGACTGTTTATCAGGCCCTAAGAACGGTACACTTACTTTCTCACTTTATTTTATTGTTCCAAATGCTTTTTAAGAGCCAAAGTAAATGAATAAAACAAAAAATCCTGACCTACCAACCCAATTTTTGATGAGCTTGTTACAAGAAACCAACACTTTTTTTGTGGCCTAACCTGTTTGCTTTGATGAACGATTTTGTTCAATAATGACGTGAACACGGTTCAAATCAATAGTTTCTCTGTTGTGATTTTATTGATTTATAATTCATGGAATCTGATTGAGCTCATGTCAGTTTACTACAACATTTCTGATCAACTCTACCCAGGTTTTGTATGTTTCCTAGTATTAGGCCTCAGAGCGATAAATCTGCCATGATACAGTCAAGCCTGTGTAAGCACCACCTCCGATAAAAAGCCACTATGTGAATAAAGGTCATTCTTTTACAAATCATTATTGATTACTAAGTATTTAGAACAAAATAAGCTCTGAATAAAGGCCACTTGTCAATATACACCGCATTCCGTCTTTCCCACGGGTGGCCTTTGTCCACAGGTTTGACCGTATCTTCAATATTCCAGAATGTCGGATGTCTGCGTGTTTGTTTGTACAATGTACTAAACGATAACCTTTCCTATAAAGTCAAAACGCTTCCACCTTCAATCGTCAATTTCATACGTTGGTTCCTCATGGCAACCTCTAAAGAACCCATGCATTTTCAGGTCAGTAGGTCACCATGAAGAGGCATTGGGTTGTAAGAACACATCTTGTTTAAACTCGTTACTGGGATGTGGGTTTTAATGAGATACATGTAGTTTGCTAACAAATGTTTAATATTTCTGATATTGATTCATGTATAGAATAGTATTTTTTTTTGTATGTGAAAATAAACCCTGTCTGAAAAAGCAATTACCTTAATGGAAGATAATTTATGAAGATATAAGATATTGTCTGCAGGAAATTTATTAGACAGATCTTGTGATCGGTGAATTGGAAGAAACAACAGAAGCCCAGTTCTTCAAGTAAATCAAAGTTGTGTGGCCAAATTCTCCTTATACAGTATAAAATGTTTCTTATAACAGTTGATATGAATTCTTGTTAGCATCATTTAATATTTATTTAAACACGGGACTTAAATTATCTTAATGGACGATAAATATTGACCAAAATGGCAACAAAGAAGTTGTGTATCAAACGAGAGACTGCCATCAAGAGAACATATTTAGGACCACTTGGAATCTTCATTTCTTCATGAGGCGTTGAGTCAGAAGTCAGTTTTTTAAAATTATATTAAATGCACGTGGATTTTGTCAAACTTTTTTTCATGTGTTTGCGCTCAGCCAATTTTCAAACTTGCTTTTCGCTTCATCTTAAACCTCGTTTTCTGATTCTTAAGCCCTGATAATCACGTAATTCAAGTCCTCTGGCTTTTTTCTATTGATCTGTTTTGGGTTTAATGTCGTTTTTTCGAAACTTTTCCAGTTACTTGTATATACGGTGGCCGATTCCCCTAACAGGTTTTCCAAACCGGTATTCTAACCAGTACTAACTTTGATCCATTCCACAATTAGTCGGCATCTTCTCCATGTATGTTGAGGAAAATGAACATTTTGGACAAATTTTCATGGAAGGGTACGACCTGCGACCGGGAATCGAAGCCGCGACCTATATTTTATTCTGCATCCAGACATGAAAACCCTTTATATAGATGTATATAAAATGATATGTTTTTTATATATGTACCGTCTTTGTAACACCCCTTTATTAAGTAATGGCATACATGTATCTTAACAGAAGTGTATTACGTCTCCGACATAACCGATTTATTATAAAGAATATCATAAATCATCTAGATATGGATGATTACTATTGTACAAGACATGACAGGAACATGAGTCCAACCCTTCTTATGGTAATGTTATCTCTTGTTATGATTGTACATTGGACAGTGTATCATTACATACACTTGTATCATCTATCTAGTTGCGTCTTATATCGTGTCGTAAATTGGACGAAGTAGAGACAAACCTGTGTTACCGACCACATCCGAATAAAGGCAATCTTGTAAAAAAAGACCATTCTCTTACAAAAACGTTATTGATTATTTAGAATGAATTTTAAATATCTCTGAATACAGGCCACCTACCAATAAAGGCCACGTTTTGTGTTCCCCAAGGGTGGTCTTTGTTGACAGGTTTCACTGTGCCTCTATAAGGACTGATATCAATTACCTGTGTAATATAAGCATGGAAGTGGATGGATGGATGGATGGATGTTAAGTTTATTGGTTTACTATAGTTGTGAACTGAGGCAGTTAACTATGGATTCATTTTTTTATATTAGATCTTCCATTATAATGATCAAACGTATTTAATTTCGGTGTCCCAAAGTGAACGGTCCGCTTAAGTTCACATAGTGTATTACTTTGTGTCTGATATCACTGAACATATATATTTTAGTGTGCTTGCAGTACAACCTCTCCAAAGTAACACCCTTTGGGAGCTAGTAGCAATGGTATGTGGTTGTTGTTGAGAGGTTGTTGCTCTAGAGAGTTTAAATTAATATATGTTGTTATATACTATTTATTTGTATACCATTGTATCATGTATATGATTATGGTTAAATAAAGTAAAGTTGTTGAAAGTTAAACTGTGCAGTGGGAAAATTCATGTTGTTGTTGCAGGGAGGTTGTTGCTCAAGAGAGGGCTGCTCTGGAGAGGTTGTACTGTAATTTAAAGCATTGGTTATGGTCATTATCGGGATCTAATGGAAGTGTATAGTTCTAAATTGTTGATACATACGTCCCTTTGAAACATGTGCTTGACTGCATATCATTTCTGGACGTCACTTTTTGTACGACGTACGTATTCAGCTGGCAATATATATTTTTTCATATGGTAATCTGTCGAATCATCCTTTATCAGCATACTCATAGACTATTTTATTAATGAATACTAGAAAATACTATATTCAAAGAAGGTATACACGCATACTAATTGAGTATTCACATGAATTAGCAGATTTTTTATCTTGATATTTTGCAATTTCAGAACTTAGTACTCGTATATATACTTATTAGTAAATTTGCATAAGTGGTGAATTTATAAAAATATGTTGTATCGGATTACCAAAGTTAAAAACTGAATCATTTATACCGTCGTACGCACGCCCACGTTTGTGGTTACGCGCTAACTACTGGTTTTTAAGGATTCAAATTTCCCAATAAAATTCTTTTTATGGAGAGGTAGCTAGGATAGACCAGCACAGGACAAAATAAGTCATTGTTTACCTATAGTGTTATAACACCCACATGATTGCTTACTGACTTTTAAGGGCTAGACGTTTCATATTTCCGATTCTGACTCAATCATTTTATAACACCCAGTAACATATACCTTATAATATACTAAGCATGGAGATGTCAAGTTTTAGGTCGCGGAATTATGTGACAATTCTATGAGTAACATTTTACAAGTATTTGTAAGGTTAGATTTAGATAAGTCGTACGTAAGCCATTGCCTGGAAGTCCCTACCTCATAAAAATAGTACGTGTTAGGTGGGGGGGGGGGTGTTAAGGGACCTGCATGACTTAGCCTACATATGAAAGTTCATACAACGCGACCAGTATGTTCGTGATCTAAATTACTTCAGTTACTAAGTGATGTACATTTTTTCATGTTCTCAGGTTTCGCTAGATATTTCCATGTGTGGGTGTGCTGTACGTGTACCTTAACATGACGATACAGATTTTATGTCGCGAAATTAGGTGACAATTATAAGTTTTTTAAGGGTTATAGGGTTATAGAGTTCAATCCATAGTGTAAGTCATCTCCCGAAGCATGTTACGGGGGATTTAGACGGCATGACATGCATACCAAATGCGATGTATACTTCAATATGTTTGGGATTTGAATTACATATTTCATGTATTAGAAATGAGAAACTTCTAAAACGGATCGAGTCATCTTAAAAAGAACAAAAATGTAGGCTAAACACTAAATGTATATCCCTTAACACGTTTCCTGTAAATCACGCCCGTACGATATTAAAAATGATATGAAAAAAGAATTCATGTTTTAATACCATCTGATATTGCTTTTTAAATCTACGTATTAAATAGTGCATGGGTAAATTATGAACTTAATTGTGTAATATTGTGACATATTACATTACTTTGAGTACGTATAAACTTTTTTTCTCGCAGCAAACTTGTTTTATACTGTTTTTTTACAATTATGTGTTGGTGTAATAAAAAATGATGTCTCGATAATATCGGAGTGACTTGAAGTAGGATGTCTTTATTACGACTGTAAGATAAAAAGTATGTGATAATACTATAGTTACTTACACAATCAATTTCTTACGTTTTGCTTTAGTGCATCTAGAGTGTGTTCATCAAATGGGATCGTTTACTTTCTACATTTTATGTCAATATTATGACTTCCCATGCAATATAAACGTTCTCTTTAGGAGTCTAAAACAGTAGTCCGACCTTTAAAAATAAGTTATAATATACATGTATAGTCAGTTTGATTCTCTATATTTGCACTACATCATTTTGAAAGTGGAACATATATTTTATGAAACACCCTAGCTGTATCTGCATTGTTCATGTAGAGCTGTAGATATTTATCAAGAGAAAATTTGTAAAATTCAGTAAGTATATTTGTATGTACATCTTTAATGTATCGTATAAAATACGGACTCTTTCCGGTGGGTCCGCGCGCTTAGGTCAACTGGAAGAGTGTCAGTGTGCACGGACCTGGGATTCATGAGTTCGAGGTCTTGGTGAAGCAGACTTTGACTTTTGAAGGACGTCGGCAGTTATAATTTCTAGTATCAGAATCCTTGAGCTGTTGTAATCATGCCTCCTTACAAATATTTCTTAGTGATAAGAATCATACCCAAGTACATTGCTTTACATGATGAATATTGGAGGCAACAAGCAACTATGAATAGAAATGAAAGGGGGGTAACTCAGAAAATCAAAATTAGACACTTTCAATGTTTAATCAGGCATAGTTCTTCTCATTTTCAAATTAAAATACGTTGTTGTTTGTATCTGGTTTTTAAAGCGAGAGGGGCATGTTTGAATTCAGCCAACGCTGCTTAAATCGTTAAACAGGTAAATGAAATGTTATGGAACACATTATTCTGATAAATTGTAACAACTTGCCAAAATTTATTGGAGAAAACACAATGAGGTTATAAAAACAACATGATTTTACACATTTTGAAATTTATGTAGCATCAAATTGTCTTGTCAGATACATTGTGCTTTGTACACAAGTTAATTTTAGGGCAAGTATTTACTGCAATGTGGCTTGATAATTGAATACTGTATTGAAACATTCATGTCATAAAAATATACAGCGTGTGATATTGACTGTTTTAATATATTTCACTATTCATGTGTTTTATTCAATTATTACTCAAGGATATTGTTTCTTAACAAGACGGTGTACATATCAACATGTAAGGTAATCAATGTACATAATCTTACAAGATGGAATGCTACAATAACAACATTGTTAGTAATCTTGACAGACTATCTGTCACGTCAAATTGTACACAATAGATGTTGTTGAATACACGGAGACAAACAGATCATGCAATGTGTCGATCTTCTTAACGAATAGAAGTTTGAATGATATTACTGCGGTTAGTACATGGTCGCATAAAGAGGACGTAGGAATTATTTTATTCATCGCTTGCGTACGCAGTATAATTCTTATTTGGATATCGTAAAAAATATGCTTCACATTCGTAATTATGTACAGTGAAACCTGTGTTAGCGGTCATCTCCGGATAAAGGCCACCTTGTGAATAAAGATCATTCTTTTAAAAACCGTTTCTGCGACAAGAGTCATATATGTGTCCCTTCTTGTATTTCTATTTTGTTGTAGAGAGACTTTAAGTACTTTTTAGATATACAGTATAACCTCTCCAGAGCGGCCATCTCTTCAACAACATCATGATTTTCCCCACTGCACGATCCAACTATTTATTTAACCTCTTTAGAGAAACAACATCTCAACAACAATATAGTTTTGCTACTCCCAAAGGGTGTTGCTTTGGAGAGGTTGCACTATATACAGGCATGTTTATCACTTACAAATTAGATAGAAGTTTTTTAACTACATATATATATAATACAAGTATTACACATGAGTATAATACATTACAAATATTGGGTTAGGGAATCCATCAAGTTTATCTTTACATTGAATGTGTGAACTATAGCTTAACGATTCGATGTCCATATATTTCCACATTCACATCGTAATGTACATGTTCCCTTTGTGGGTGTCAAGGTTGGAAAAGGAAGCTTTATTATATATCGTATTTTATAAATTAATATCGTCGATACATTATATCCTTAAAAGCTACCAAGGTAATGTACTGACCTAGTTCCATCATATTTGAATAATGATTGTAAAAAAAACGTTCAAGTCGGTCAGAGCTGAATGATTTCTTGATACATTTCAGTTTACCTACTACATATGGTTATCATGATTAAATTGCGTGAATAAACGTGGTTACTTCACGGTCATTTATACATATCTATACATGTAAACAAACTGTATGACCACATGTGCAGTAAAACGGCACATATACATTTTAAATGGCTGTTTTACGGTTGACAAAATGTTTCTTTTAAACACTGGATCGTAAATACATATGTCTGTAATAAAATTAATTAGAATACACATGTATGCTGTCTGTTAATGTTCTTATATGAAGTTTAGCACGGACTATCGTGCTAACTCGTCCACCATGACACGTGATCCTCTAGAGCTGGGGCTGATTTTTAACATTATCAAAATACTGAGTGTACTCATGGAAAACTGAATTAACAATGACTCGCATTGTGACATGGAACGGGAACTATTTTAATAGTGTTTAACAATTGCATGGCGGATGTAGAAAAATGTTGTACTTTGGTCCGCATCAAAATTCATGCGCGCCGAGCGAGTGACGGCTATGGAAATAAGAAGTATATATCATTCAGTTTCCAAAAATAATAAACTTCTCTGACTGTTGCTGTATATAAATGAAATCTTGATGATAACGGAGTTGAATGTTATAAAAGTTATCTATCGAATAAGGGTCTATATGATATCTGTATACTGTGGAATCATTAATTTTCGTTGGGGATTTAATTTCGTGGATTTCGTGGGTCGGCTCATCCACGAAATCAAATCCCCACGAATTTAAATGCAGAGATAAGGCATTTTGTTTCAAAAATAAAAATCCACGAATTTATGTCCCCACGAAATAGACATTTTAGTAAAAACCACGAAAATTGAGCCCAACGAAAATAAATGAAAATACAGAATTCCTATGCATTAGGTTCATTGTTTCGTCCACACACGTTGATGTCCTGTTATAGAGATATAACACCAATAATAGACTTGTTCTAGCTGATATACAAACTATTATTTAAATAACATTTCACATTTTAGCATTTTATTGTATAGTTCCTAAATGGAATCAGTTGACTGACACATATGAACTGACTGTTATTTTATACAATGCATTAACAATAAAATACTCAAGTGTATTAACAACAATTACTGTAGGTACATTTTAAAGGATTCAATGGTTTTATACGAAGCAATAATTTGTCCTGGGTGTATGGTCTGTGTTTGTATACAGTAACAATGTCAGTAAATCAGTCAGTCGGCAATTTTTAACCATTACCATAAACGATATATCAGATTATGGACTTCTTTGAAAACACCCGATATCTTATAGATGTTAATTGATTTTCTTAAAATCGCCAAGTTCGAATAATTTTATGATGTTTCAGTAAATTCAATTTAGTGGTTATGTTGACATGTCTAGTGGGTTAGAGGCATATAAAATGGGTTTTAAACTTAAAGTGTATAAAGCTATATCTGACAAGAAATGCTACACAATTTCAAGAAATGTAAAGTCACAAGTTATCGGAATAATGTGTTCCAATATTTAACGATTCAAGCATTGCTTGCTGAATTCAAACACATACCACACTCACTTTCACAAAAAAAATGAATAAAACTGTGTTTTACCAAGAAAAAGAGGAAATCTATGGATGTTTAAACATTTTTAAAGTTTTGAGCTCGGAGACCGATCACAAGTTTTATAGCCTCGGACACTGCACGTGACCACATTCATCACGTGACCGCCATCAGTCTGTTCTAACTTCTCTGAGAGAATATTTCTATCCCTCGTTCTTCAGGAACTGAACATAAATACAATAATTGCAACCGTTGCCGAGTGTCCACCTTCCGAGCGGGAAATCGAAGGTTCGAACCCCAGTGGAAACTGGGTTAGAATTGATGCAGTCGGTTGGTGAGCCGTCAGATAATTTGATAACATTTACCGTAAGTCTATCTCAGCCAGACGCCTGGCAAAAAGAAAAGGGAATTCGCGAGGTACTATGCGAACAAAAGATAGGTGTCACATAAGCCAGCTTGGCTGTTCCTTTCAATATAGGGTGACACTATTATAAAACAAAAATAATTTTATAAATTGTACGAATATGACTTAAACAAGTTTTATTTTATAACTACGTGTACTGACCGTAAATCTCTGAATAAAAAATAATACAATCTGTCATAGTCGGAGGTGTGTAATTTAATATGAAACAAGCTTTGAGATAGAAATCTGGGTCATTACGGGTCAATGGAACATAAACAGTACTATTGTATAGATGAACATTGTAACAGACATGAAATAATATGACATATCAACATGATTTCGCAATTGATTGACATGTTCATTTATGTAAACGCTTGAATTTGTAGAAAAATCTGTATTGCATATGTAGTTTACTGTTGATCTGTTGTTAAAAGGCCGTGTTCGACAGCTATGGCCATTTTAGAGACGCCCCAGAGAGAGAGACAGAGAGAGACAGAGAGGCAGAGAGAGACAGAGACACACACACACACACACACACACACACACACACACACACACACACACACACACACACACACACACAGAGAGAGAGAGAGAGAGAGAGAGATAAGATACAGGAGAACCGGGCATGTATATCCCTACTCTTTTCGAACAGTTTTCCTGGTTCTTTATTGTGCCCGGTATAAAGCACTGATACACGACTCGTCCGTGTTCCTATGATTATCTGGACACAGTGCATGGCTCAGTAGTTGCGATTGTGACACTGAAAAGGCCTTCCTGAAATAACGGAAAGCGGAGCCCAGAATCCAACCCAAAACCTTTAGTTTAATAGTCCAGCGTGTTACCACTAGACAACGTATATCCATTTTCATTGCATATATATAACACATCAGACCAGTCATTGTAACACTACAATAATCTGATTTATTTTAAAATATCCGCCATGATCAAAGAATTTGATTCAGTTCTGAATTGGATATAAATTGGTATGTGTGTATTCATTCATCTAACTTTCGTAAAGTAAACAAAATACAACATTGAAAAATGGACGACGTATTTACTTAACCTGTTACCTACCACATTGAGATGTTTCACATATTTTGCAAGCTGTACATGAGGGGGAACAGTTTCATATTTCAATCTATACACGTAAACTTTGTATTTATACTTGAAAATTCAAACAATAGATGACCACTACCTCCTTTATCTAAGCCTCTTGTGTTGTTTAAATATACAAAGAAAATTGTTGTTGTTTTCTTTTATGTTGTTGTTGTCTTCGGTTGTTGTTGTCTTTAGTTGTTGTTGTCTTTGGTTGCTGTTGTCTTTGGTTGCTGTTGTCTTTGGTTGCTGTTGTCTTTGGTTGTTGTTGTCTTTGGTTGCTGTTGTCTTTGGTTGCTGTTGTCTTTGGTTGCTGGTGTCTTTGGTTGCTGTTGTCCTTGATGGTTGTTGTCTTTGGTTGCTGTTGTCTTTGGTTGCTGTTGTCTTTGGTTGCTGTTGTCTTTGGTTGCTGTTGTCTTTGGCTGCTGTTGTCTTTGGTTGCTGTTGTCTTTGGTTGCTGTTGTCTTTGGTTGCTGTTGTCTTTGGTTGCTGTTGTCTTTGGTTGTTGTTGTCTTTGTTTGCTGTTGTCTTTAGTTGCTGTTGTCTTTGGTTGCTGTTGTCTTTGGTTGCTGTTGTCCTTGATGGTTGTTGTCTTTGGTTGTTGTTGTCTTTGGTTGCTGTTGTCCTTGATGGTTGTTGTCTTTGGTTGCTGTTGTCTTTGGTTGCTGTTGTCTTTGGTTGCTGTTGTCCTTGATGGTTGTTGTCTTTGGTTGCTGTTGTCTTTGGTTGTTGTTGTCTTTGTTTGCTGTTGTCTTTGGTTGCTGTTGTCTTTGGTTGCTGTTGTCTTTGGTTGCTGTTGTCTTTGGTTGCTGTTGTCTTTAGTTGCTGTTGTCCTTGATGGTTGTTGTCTTTGGTTGCTGTTGTCTTTGGTTGCTGTTGTCCTTGATGGTTGTTGTCTTTGGTTGCTGTTGTCTTTGGTTGCTGTTGTCTTTGGTTGCTGTTGTCTTTGGTTGCTGTTGTCCTTGATGGTTGTTGTCTTTGGTTGCTGTTGTCCTTGATGGTTGTTGTCTTTGGTTGCTGTTGTCTTTGGTTGCTGTTGTCTTTGGTTGCTGTTGTCTTTGGTTGCTGTTGTCCTTGATGGTTGTTGTCTTTGGTTGCTGTTGTCTTTGGTTGCTGTTGTCTTTGGTTGCTGTTGTCTTTGGTTGCTGTTGTCCTTGATGGTTGTTGTCTTTGGTTGCTGTTGTTTTTGGTTGCTGTTGTCCTTGATGGTTGTTGTCTTTGGTTGCTGTTGTCTTTGGTTGCTGTTGTCTTTGGTTGCTGTTGTCTTTGGTTGCTGTTGTCCTTGATGGTTGTTGTCTTTGGTTGCTGTTGTCTTTGGTTGCTGTTGTCTTTGGTTGCTGTTGTCTTTGGTTGCTGTTGTCCTTGATGGTTGTTGTCTTTGGTTGCTGTTGTTTTTGGTTGCTGTTGTCCTTGATGGTTGTTGTCTTTGGTTGCTGTTGTCTTTGGTTGCTGGTGTCTTTGGTTGTTGTATTTGCTGTGGTTGTTTATGTACTAGTAATTATTGTTTTTGTTGTAATTGTCCCCTTATATTAGATTGTGGTACGTTTAGTGTGTCCTTGAAAAGTGTATAAAATAACTCAATCAAATTATTTGGAGCCTTAAATGAACTCACTTTATTCTAGCAATTTTCTTTTTCAGTTTTCTGATAACATTCCCTTCATGTAACCTTCAGTACCGTTCATGTAAAGTGAGGACGGACGTATTGCTTTGTAGAATTAAATATTTTTTTGGAAAAAAGTCTCCATTTGCCATGTGATGGCAAACTACTTGTGAAACGTTTACACCTTCAAAAAGGTCGAATATCCTAAACAAATTGCATTTGTCAAGCTTTGGCCTTTGATTTCATCAACTTGTATTTCCGAGTATCCCCTAAGTCTCAGCTCAGTTTACAAATTGTATTCGATGTATTATCAACGGATTCATTCTGGTCATCGATTGATCACACAAACTGTGGGATAACAATTTACTTTCCGGATGGTAATTTGTTCTATGGTATTTGGATGCTAATATATTGTGTAAATCGGCGAAACTTTGTGCCCAATAACATAAAAGGCTTCTTCATAATTATGTAATTTATATTGTCATTATACGAACACGTGGGTAAATATTACATGTGAGTGTAAGATAGAATGGTCTGTTTTGAATACATTTAAAAGGTTTATCTTATTTTATATAATATACGAACTAGAACAACACGTGACATTAATTGTGACCCACCTCCGTGGTGGAGTGGTTAAGGTCGCTGACTTCAAATCACTGTAACCTCTCACTGATAGAAGGTCGTGGGTTTGAGCCCAGCTACCGATCATGTCTCTTTACGTGAGAAAGTAGGCAGTTGCTTACGAAGGATGGGAGTCTAGCTAGTACTTCCCACGAACGATGGTTAAGTGAATTGTCTGCCTCATATGACTCTGACTGTTCAAGGGGGGGGGGGGGGGGGGGTAAGACTCAAACAAACAAACATTAAGTATACATCTGCTAGAAAAAATGAATATGTTCGATCACCATACGACGCCCAGTTACACCATTTCATAACGAATGCTGATACTATATAATATGGAGATTCCCCTCCCCGAAATGAGAAGCTGTTTGTTGAGTGAGGGTTAGAGGGGGCGTGGTGTTTTATGTTTAGGTCTGGTGACAGAGGCAGCAGGGCAATGACGAAACTTGGCGATATTGTGTTCTGTTCTGTGAAGTAGGGAGATGCTGATAAAAGGGATTGTTAAATGAAGGTCTTGTAAATTTTGTAACTTTGGAAATACATACAGTATATAGCCTACGCAAAATATATCTGTAAAGAACCCGCCATGTTATAAAAGTAAAAAAAAAACTTGAAATTTTCAATTTATGTATAAAATAATTCACGTGCCTTATTTCGAGACTGATTATTTCAAATCTTCAATCTCTTAAGCTATCTGTTTATATCCTATATCGCCTCAAGCAATGTGCACCGTTTGATTAGCGACAAATTATATTCGTTCCCCACTGTTCGCCTTTCATAATTTTACTGTTAAAGGTATTTCTTTTATCCGAACTAGCCAGGCATGACGTTTGAATTAACCCGTATTCTACATTGCCTGTGTGTTTAGTCCGTTGGTTTTCAACTAATCGTCTTATAGCTATACTAGTGAAAACTGTATGGATGTTTAAAGGTTGAAATTCTCCTGTGATCGACCCTATGTTATGTAAGTTTGTTCAAAGAAGGAAATTTACAGGGAACAGAGCATTGGTAAATCATTATTTCGTTTGTTAACATATATTTTTGTATCTATTTTATCAATAACTCTCGATAAAAAGTTGTCATTTTAAATGTAAAGCAACAAAATCGCTGCATAAAGACACATATTTTTTATCAATCGATCGAATCCATTGAAGTTCACTATTTCTCATGTAAGTTGTTTTGTGGACTTTTTGTATAATATTATCATTATTTGCTGTAATTTTCGACACATGGTATTTATTTGTTCAATGAAATTTGTCGAGATTGTGGAAGTTTTACACACATATATTAATTGGATGTTTCTATTGTGTGTTCTCTTGTGTTTTGTTGCGAACCGGGGTGATTAGGTGAGTGAGTTAATTCGGGTGGGAGGAGGTCGTGTACAAACCACAAAAATTAGGTGGTTGTCACGTGACAAAACCTTTTTGACACGAAACGGGTTGACATGGGATGAGCAGATGTCCCACACCATCGTTAGAATAGAAATCCGTGTACATGTCAATTAATTGGGTCGGTGTGCTCGCATATACCATCCTGTCAAATAGTTATTTATACTTCATGAACTATTAATGAAGTACGCAATACTAGTTCAATAAAAATTCATGAATACAAGACGGAACAAAGCTACTGTTCTGTTCTGTTCTACAAAGACCCATTATTTGTTGATGTTGATAATTTTTAATGTAGTCTGTTTAGATGAAATGTCTTACTTGTTTAAAACACTGGGCTGGTGTGAAAATGTTCAAAACAACAATGAGCTACCATGATGGATAGTTTATGGTGTATACACCATACATTGATCAGTGAGTTTTTGTCTTGTTTTGTGTATTATGTCAACTCCGCCTAAAAACCAAATCCAATTTTTGCCAACGCTCAAAATAAAGATTTTTTAAATACTTTGAAACAAACATCAGCATTCACGGATCAGTTTCTGTTCGTTCTTCAAAAACAATGCATTCAATATTTTACTTTTTTTTCGATTTTATTTTTCCTTCAAACAGAGTGGTTACGATTCTTTTTGGGTCATTGAGTTATTTGAACAAAAATGAAAAACTTCAGAAGTTTTAATTTTTGTTGTTGGTTGATTTTGGTTCTTACTGTTGGCATTAACCAGACTGTAATTTCTTTAAATGAAACCATGACGTTTTCTGTATATTATGTTAGTTCAGGAGGCATTTTATAAACTCAATGGTTGATTTTTATCAGCTTTTATTAGCTCACCTGAGCACGTAGTGACCTATTATGATCAGTCAATGTCCGGCGTCCACATTTCAGGGGTTGTGACTTGTGAACACTCTTGGAGTCACAGTTTTGAGTGGATCTTCATCAAACTTTTTCAGAATGCTATTCTCAATGATATCTTGGACAGGATAGAATCGAACAAGGGTCGTTTGGGGGTAAAACATAAGGTCAATGGGTTATTTCAAACGAAAACGTTGTGAACTTTCTAGAAGTTACTGTTTTGATTGGATCTTCACCAAACCTTGTCATATCAGAATGTTGAAAATGGGTCATTTGGGTTCCAAAACTAGATCATCGAGTCAAAGCACAGGGAAACTTTGATTACACTGTAGAGACAACAATTTTTATCAAATATTGATGAAAGTTGCTCAAAATGTCGGTCTTGATGATTTCTAGGTCAGTGTTAGGCTCTCGTTGATACAATAGAAGTCACGGTCTTGATTCCGGTAGAGCGAGTAAAGGGCCATTGTGGCCCTCTTGTTATTTTACGTAGGGGTCAGTCAGTAACTAGGTTTTCGGGTACACGCTACTAGTATCTTATTCTGATTGAGATTTTAGAGTCATCCAAATATTGTTTTAAGAAATAAATCCTATTGGTATAATAGATATATGATAGGCTTGTTTAAGTGATTTCTGTGTAAAACCACGTGATAATAATATCCTGAATGTCGAGAAAGTTCACATGCATTTATACTTGCGTCAGATTGTGTGTACCTTTGGGTATGTGCTATATGATATGACGTACGTTTGTGTGTAAACGTATTGTGTCGTAATGTGAACTTTTCTATGTGAAGCTGTTGTGGATTTTATAAACTTGTGGAAGGTTATGTGTACCTTTAATATATGTGATATTGTGTGTACTTTTATATATACGAAGTTGTGTGTACTTTTATGTGTGTAAGATTATGATTGTGTATTTGTTATGTGAGTAAGGTTATGCGAACGGTGATTTGTGTACGGTTATATTGTATTTATTTTTCCATATGTGATATTGTGTGTATTTTTATATACTTAAGGTTATGTTATGTGTACTTATATATGTATAAAGTTATGAGTATTTTAATATTTTTTGTTTCAAAGACGGTTCCTGGGTGCCGTATGACTTACTGTGTTCTTGATGCAATACTAGTATATTCTTTGCTTCGAATTCATGTGTTCAACTCTGTATCCTGTATATAACATACTAGCGTAATATCATTCATAGAGAATTTAACAGAAGTTGTTGACGCATCACGTACGTTTTTACCTTATATGGAAATCAGGAATGTTTACACATTATTTATTACAATAATTGAACCTTATTACAAAAGGGAGACGGCCTGAACAAACACACATGGTCCTATTCAAACACATACATAATTATTTGTTAAATGTTTTTAATGTTGTAGATTTTATCTCTTAATGATTGAATACGACACTAACTTTCTTCAACCATTCATCTCTTTGTAGTCAGCACATTTATAAAAATGATGTAAATCTAGATACTCTTTAATTTGTTTAAAAAAATCACGTATGATTCATTATATATGTACAAAGTATAAGTTTTGAATTTTTAATGATGTAACGTAAAGATTTATTAGTCCTAACATCGTTGATGTGTGTAAAACAATCTCTACACATATTGTCGTTTAAAGTGTGTTTAATATAAGCTTGGGTTGTCGAACTGTACTAGCCCTTTGAAAACCAGAATGTGGTTAAAATAACGCCTAATCATTACATTACATTACATCATATTGCTTTTTGTTATTTAATGAGATGAATAAATTATATGGATAGAAATTCAGATTAAAACATGGGATACATACATGCATTGTTAAATTATTACGGTTATTTATGTTTTGAAAAAATAAATCCTAAACAAGATGTTTTGGACATATAAGCGCATCTTTTATTTATGAGCTCGTCTGTTTTCGAAGAGAAAGTGCAGCTATTGTGATCATTGCAGCGTCGTCTGATTCTGCGTCAGCGTCTGCATCTGTGTCAGCGTCTGCGTCTGTGTCAGCGTCTGCGTCTGTGTCAGCGTCTGCGTCTGCGTCTATGTCAGCGTCTGCGTCTGTGTCAGCGTCTGCGTCTGTGTCAGCGTCTGCGTCTGTGTCAGCGTCTGCGTCTGTGTAAAAACTGTAATGTAGCTCATAACTCAGACACTATAAGAGATAGCTACATGACAATTCGTAGGTGGATAGATCTCACCGAGGCAATTAACAGACGAACATTGGCACTGCACGCGGCGCTTTTGTTGGAATATACGTGGCACTTTCTTGAAAGTTCCTACATGTAGTTACAGTACTCTCCTGTTACATGTTCACTAGATTGAAATAACAATCCGTGAATAGGTATGGCATCAAGATGTTGGTAATATTGGACATTTTCAAGGAGACACCTGGCTGGCTCCTAGCTTGTTTCTAGTCTGCTTCTTGATACCCAAAGCTGAGAATTATCCAAGGAGAATCATCAAATGTGTCGTGTTAGCCTGCATACATGTACAATTATAATCTCTCCCGAAATACCAGCGGTAATTGTTGAAGTTACGATGTAAACATGTAAATAATCTCCCTGCTACCACATAATTAGGCCTTAAAAATTAATGTTTGCTTCTGGTTAACCGATCTTACCTAATATTCACCAGCGACCCTGATCTTTATATTTGGCCCGAAAAACGGTGCATTCACTTTCTGATTTTCTCACTTTGTTTACCCTTTCCATACCGTTTTCAAGAGCCAAAATAAATAAAAATATAAAAAAATCTTGATCTACCTAGAATCTATCCCCTTTTTTAATGAGAATGAAACCAGAAACAAACAAATGTTTAATTTCCCTTTTTTTCAAATGGAGAAAATGTCCGTGATAGGAAAAACTGGCTGAGAGCTCAGATGTCCGGTGTATTCATTTCGACTCCATACCTAATAAAAACACTAAATCAACATTATCAATACACACATACGAATGACATGCAAATTTAATGTAAATAAACTTGGGAGTATTTTATTATAATGGATTACATAATCGTGTAATCATGGTATACTGTGGAATCATTAATTTTCGTTTGGGATTTAATTTCGTGGATTTCGTGGGTCAGCTCATCCATGAAATCAAATCCCTACAAATTTAAATGCAGAGATAAGGCTTTTTCAAAAATCAAAATCCACGAATTTATGTCCCCACGAAATAGCCATTTAGTAAAAACCCCAAAAATTTAACCCAACGAAAATAAATGCAAATACGGTATATATATTATACGTCGTAAATTCATATTGACACATACACCTCATCGAAACCTAGCATCTATTTAAAACGCTGATCTGTTCCAAAGTTTTATTTTTCGTGAATTTCAAGGACATCACAAATTCTTCGTACAAATACATGTAAATGTAGGGCGTGTAAAGAATTAGAAATCCATATCAACATGCGATATCATCCTGGTGATGCATTCTGGCATTTTTTTCTTTACTGTTTTAACACTTTTAATTTTTATACGCCCATTTGAAAAACGGGTCGTATTATGTGAACACCCACGGCGGGCGGGAGGGCGGCATCCACAACACTGTCCGCTCTCCAATTCAAAGAGTTTTATTCAGATCCTCACCAGACTTAATGGAAATGTTTATGGCCATGAGATCTCGGTCTAGTTCGATAACCGGCCCAATTGGCACAGGCACTTTTGAGTTATGCCCCTTAATTGACTCTTTGAAAAATTCATTTTGACAGGCATATTTTGTGACCTGGCACTCTAGTTGAATTTACAGTTCTAATGGGTCTTGTAAGTACGGTATACCACATTCAGTCGTGTATATTGATCACGACTTATTTAGATTAATGTATATATTGAACGGTATTACAAATGTGTGTGTACGTAATATTTAACTTACTGTTTAACATACCTTTATTTGTATAATTCAAGTGAAGTGGAAAGAATATTACTAATTTAATAAAGAACGTTTTTCGCTGACCTTCGGTGGGTGGAGGAATTCTTTAAACATGCGATTGAACATCCATGTTTCGACGTGTTGCTAAATATTCGTATTATTTTACAAGTGTTTAGGAATTACATAATACAAGTGTATACATATACAATCATTCTCATGTTTTTTCTAATCCTTGGATTTTAGAATGATGATCGAACTTACGTTCTATTGATTTGTACTACACATTACAAATTAACAAATACAGTTAAGCCTGTGAAAGCGGCCACCTCCGAATAAAGGCCACCATGTGAATAAGGGCCATTCTCGAAAACCCGTCATTGCAAAACGACCTCCAAAATAGGACCACCTGTCAATATAGGCCACATTTTGTATTTTTCTATGATGGCCTTTGACTGCACATCGTTGAAGAATGGGCAATTTTTCATCAATATTGATGGTGCATCACATATACTACCATATGTTTATGTACTTCATGTTTCCATACAGAATTTATTTTGTGAATATTGCATACGTGACTGATAAGCCTTAGTAGGCTGGTTACTTGAAAACTATTTACCCGGCTGTGTATATATGTAATCATAACTTTGTGTACAGTGTATTTCTTTATTATATGCCTATCACTATGATAAATTAAACTATATAGAGCTACATATATGTGATATGATAGTTCATCTTAAAAGTTTTAGTTTTACAGAACAAAGACTATATAAGGTTAAGTGTCCGCTCTTCTATAGAAAAAAGTTTACCAATTCATGATACGGATATTTAAGCTACTATTTCTAGTTCAACGTCCTCGTACGCTGATTTAATTGAAGGTTACATTGTTACATAGGGACATATTTTTGTGATAATAAGATATTTTTCCGCCATCTCATACGTTTTATGAATAGTTTGTTTACCAGACCAGTATATATAGAGACTGAAATACAAGACATGTACCACAGTGGTTTGCTATTTTGTTTTCTTCAATATAATGACGCAAATGTGCCGGGATGAACTTGTCAGTTTGGTAAATTTTAAGAAATAATTTTAAGAGATGTCGACTTTTACCCTCTGCTAGCTTTCCAAACTAGATATTTTATCGTTTTATCGCTATTGTCGGTGTCCGAAATTGTATTTTTACGTGCGAAAATTGCTCTGCACTAAATAATTGTTTTTAAATACAAAGTGCATACGTAATTGTCTGTCAGGTACGTATACGATATCATATAATGTTGTTCTATAGGTGGGTAGGTGACAAACAAACTTTTATTATTTTAATGTACCAGGAATGTTAACTTGATACCACAAATTGCACCCGAAACCATCATAATAAATAAACTTTGTTCAAGGCTAAACAAAGACGTATATTTCCCATAAATTCTCAACTTGTTTAAATATATCAAAAATAACTGAAGGAAATTAATGATGTGCTAGATTTCACATTATAAATTTAACGTATATAAGTGATTATAAATTACACAATGCATTACCGTATGGGATTGTACGTTCATGTAATTTAGAAAATCATGTTTAACCACAACTGTTTACAATGTAAACATACTAACACTATTTGGTACGTTCATTGATGGGTACATACATTTTTTGGTTTCGTTAAGTATGCGGTTCGTTCAATATTTGGGACAACACAAACACGTGCTGTTAGTTGATCACGTGACACTGGACAACACAAACACGTGCTGTTAGTTGATCACGTGACACTGGACAACACAAACACGTGCTGTTAGTTGATCACGTGACACTGGACAACACAAACCCGTGCTGTTAGTTGGTCACGTGACACTGGACAACACAAACACGTGCTGTTAGTTGATCACGTGCCACTTTGCATCCACTCCACACCAATGTTTTTTTTTTTATACTTTTCGATAAATTACAAGCATTGTTTAATTTATTCGCAAATACATTCAAACCTGTGGTAGCGGTCACCTCTGTGTAAAGGTCATCCTATGAATAAAGGCCATTCTTCTAAGAACTTTAATTGATTATTTAGAACAAAATGACTTCCGAATAAAGGCCGCCTGCTAATATGCCTTTCCTAAGGGTGACCTTTGTTCACAGGTGTAACTGTTCATTGATTATATTCATCGCATTAAACTTTAATGAGCTAGATGACAAATGTTTGCGAGTGTACTCCACGTCACGTAATTAATTCATTCAGTTGATATTTGTTGACCTGTGTTCTGTCAGATATTATAATGTTGCACTGACAAATATGGTCATAAAATATTTAAATTTATATACGTGTATTTAAATAAACACGTGGCGCGATGTTTTGTGAAAAATTAAAAGTTTCCCCGAAAAATAATTTACAGTCAAACCTGTGAACAAAGGCCATCCCTGGGAAATGACAAAATATTACCTTTATTGACAGGTGGCCTTTATTCGGAGGTCATTTTGTTCTAATTATTCAACGACAGTATTTAACAGAATGGCCTTTATTCACATGGTGGCCTTTATTCAGGAGTTTGCATGAAAATGTTGGTGGATATCTACAATAATGCTCAGTGACAGATAAGAGCAGTGATTGCGAGAAAATATGTAATCGCAACCGTAGCCGAGTGGTAAGGGTGTACGCCTTCGGAGCGGGGGTCGAAGGTTCGAACCTAGCTGGAGACTGGGTTAGAACTGATGCGGTCGGTTGGTGAGCCGCCAGCTAATTAAATACATGTAATGGTTACCGTAGGCCCATCTCAGCCAGGCGCCCGGAAAAAAGAGAAGGGAATTTGGGAGGTACTGTACGAACAAACGATAGGTGTCTCATAAGCCAACTTGGCTGGCACTTTCAATAGAGGTGACACAATAATAAGCAAAACCTTTACCTTTTTTGTACCTGCCTATCCACATTTTCGACAACTTTTTTGTATTAATACTGTTATTTATATTATTTTTTATACTTACAGGTAGTATGAACTAAACTTAATCAGAGAAGACCGTACAATACACACAACAATAGAAACAATGGGGGAACATTATGTGGAGAAGAAGGTTCACTATTTGGGTTCCTGGGGTAACAACAGAGTTGATAATCAGGTGTGTATACTTTGTTTTAACTACTGTATTTTAAACTGATTATTTTTGTTTGATTATTGTGTCATTTCTACAAATTTCTAGTAGTAGTCAGTTATTCAGACTTCGTCACTTAAGCGACGATGTTTGTTTGTTTGTTTGTTTCATTGGGGTTTACGCCCACTTTACAACAGTCAGAGTCATATGAGACAGACAGTTCACCTAACCACCATTCTCACATAAGGAGGCATGGTCGGTAGCTGGGCTCGAACCCACGGCACTCTATCAGTGAGAGGTTACAGTGATTTGAAATCAGCGACATTAACCACTCGACCACGGAGGTGGGTCACTTAAGCGACGACGGCTCACGTTCGAGGGTTGACTCCCAGAATACTAATTTAGAAGAGAATGTTCTCCTGGTTCGATTCCTGGTTGCGACAGGTCATACCCTTCTATGAAAATTCGACAACAATGTAAATTTTCCTCTGTGAAGAAGTTGCTTGTTCTTGTATAGTAGAAAAATAAGTCAGTACTGGTTTGAAAACTGTCCGAGAAAGCATGTTATGTGAAGTGACCGCCGTATATACGTTAAAACCAAGTGGAAAAAGGTGAATGATTTTTAACTGTTGTTTGATATGAACAAGTCGGTAAATATTGTGTCAGAATGAACAGTAATTCTTGTCTGAGACTCTACTGAGTATAAATGACAAGTCTGTTATACCCAAAACTTGTTTAGTTTTTACCAAACATACAATATTGTGGTTGAGACGAAATCAACACATTAGGCATTAAACCTGATCTTACGTATACACTCCAACGTCTTCAGAGCGGCCCTCTCTTGAGCAACAACCTTTCTTCAACAACAGCACTATTAGTTCAACCTCTCTAGAGCAACAACCTCTCAACAACAGCACTATTAGTTTAACCTCTCTAGAGCAACAACCTCTCAACAACAACCTAATTTTGCTTCTCCCAAAGGGTGTTGCTTTGTAGAGGTTGCACTGTAATACAAAGTGTCACAGTTTTTGTATACAACTTATAAACAAATAAAGGGTGTTGAATCAGGGTTTGGTCTATTCATAACTACGGTCTACACTATTATATAGTATACTATAAAAGTTGATTTGCACAAGACAGACTTTTATGTACAGCAATATAGACCTATATTGAAACTGTCGGAGCGTCAAAAATATTTATTCATTTACAATGTACATCTAAAGTGAACGAATAATACTACTTTAACACATTCTGACTGTAAAATAAAATGAATGAATAATGCAATCAATTCTCAAGACACTCCAGTTACATGTGGATTTAACAAAACGTATTTGATAAATATTTCGAATATTACTTCTTTTGTTGTTTGTAAATAAAATTCAATACGTAACTACATGCAACCTCTCCAAAGCAACACCCTTTGGTAGTAGCAAAATTATGTTGCTGTTTAGAGGTTGTTGCTTTAAGTTAAAGTAATAGTGAAATCGTGCAGTGTAAAAATAATCATACTGTTGTTGAAGGGCGGTTGTTGCTCAAGAGAGGGCCGCTCTGGAGAGGCCGTACTGTATCTGATAAAAATATCTACAAGCAACAAATAAGAGATCAGATATTGCACATTCTCCCGTGTTTTCACAAATTCACACAGACTTCCTGTGGAACCCAACTCGATTCTTTTTGTTACAATGCTGTCATAACTTACATTGACTATAATTTATGAACCGTACGTGTCAGTTTCGTGTTTCCATAAAATACGAATTCATTATGAAACACTGCAAAGCATTTGCATAACAAATGATGTTAACTTGGCGACAATGACGAATGTGTTTATATTTCTATAAATAGTATCTCATATATCAGTCTGATATATAAATTAAACATTCACATGTACAGTACAACCGCTCCAGAGCGGCCCTGTGTAAAGCGACAACCTCTTAACAACGGCCAATATTTGTAGCTCTCACAGGGTGTTGCTCTATAGAGGTTGTACTGTATCTATGTTAAACTGTCCACTTTGGATAAATGATTTTATTTCGCTCGATGGTTCTCTTAGCAACCTTTGGTTGAAGTAATTGTCTCTGTATAGGTGTTACCTACCCGCCTCCGTGGTCGAGTGGTTAAAGTCGCTGACTTCAAATCACTGTAACGTCTCACTGATAGAGGGTCGTAGGTTCGAGCCCCGCTACCGACCATGTCTCTTTATGTGAGAACATAGGCAGATGCTTACGGAGGATGGGAGACTAGTACTGGTTCTTCCCAGAAACGATGGTTAGGTGAACTGTCCGCCTCATATGACTCTGACTGTTGAAAATGGGCGTAAAACACAAACAAACAAACAAACACACACAATTAACCAACTTGTGGGTTTTACGCCGTTTTCAATAATTTTTCAGTTTTATACAGCGACCGGTTCACCTAACCGGTTTTCCCGGACGGTACTAAATATTCTAACCAGTTCTAGCTTACTCTTCCACAAGGAGCCGACAACGTGTCCACATAATTAGAAAAGAAAATCCCCATATTTTAAAGAAAAATATTCATGGAAGCGTACGACCTGCTGTGACTGAGATTCTAACCTGGATCGCCGGGTCTAATTGTCACAACCAACTTACAGCACAAAGTGTCAAACTCACATGACCAGAACCGTGCTAGCTATCGATCATTTAAAATTCAATTATAATAAAACACGGCGACTCTTGTCATTTGAGCCTTTTTATGACGCTAAACTCGGGGGGTCACGGCAATAATACGAAGTCTATTAAACAAATATTTGGATATCGTCTGGCTTTAACTAGTTTAAATAAAACTTCTACATGTCTGAAGAGTAGCTATTTATTTAAATTCTATAATAATACTCGTTTACTTGTATTAATACGTTAACAATTAAGAAAGAAAACTTGTCAGCTCAACTTCTATTTACAATTCTTAAGCATAATCGCGGAGTTGTTTTAAGTACAGCTACCATTTTTTATTGGCCACCTGTTAGTGGCAACCTCCGAATAAAAGTCACCCTGTGAAAAAAGGTCATTCTTTTAAAAACTGTCATTGATTGTTTAAAACAGTATTACCTCCGAATAAAGACCTCCTGCCAATAAAGGCCACACACAGTCTTTCCCAAGTGTGGCCGTTGTTCACAGGTTTGACTGTAATTATTTACTTTTGTCTTGTTAAAATTTCAGACAATATCCCAGATTAACTCTCAGATAGCTCGAGAGAAGGGGAACCGCGTGAAGTTACAGCTAGGAGCAGATGGTCTGCGTATTGTGAAGACTACCATGATACAAGGAAAGATGTTACACGAGTATATAGCAATGGACAGAATACAACTGATGACAGTCAGCCAGAATCTTCCTGACCTTCTCATGGTTATCTCATTGTCAAAGGGAAATAAAACGAAGTTTCAGGTAAGTTTTGGACCATTCAACTTCGAGTATGTGCATACACACATTACCGATTGTTTTCAAAACCTGGAAAATATTTTTACTAACTGACGTGGTTTGAGAACTCAAAATAAAGGTAATTTTCAGTGAATGTCATGTAAAATAATTGAAAAATTACTCGAATTCTTTCTTTGTCATGTTGATACCTAATCAAACAGTTTTGTCTAAAATCTTCATATTTATCAAAAACAGATTTCTTTAATTGTAAGATTTCCAATTTTTTAATTGAACAGTTTCGTTAAAGATCTTTGGATTAAATTTTGTTGAGACATACTTCTTAATTAATGAAATTCTCATTTTTTAAATGTACAAAAACAATTGATGTAATAGGATTAATGTTTTTGTTTTCAGATAAATGCGTTTCGTTGCGCCAATGGTTTAGATGCTGGGATGTACATGCAGAGTTTTAGAATGTTACAGAAGAAGATAAGAACCGTCCAGGTCGTACCAAGCCGGACTGGAGTTAACGAGGAAGAAATCAACTGGACATTGAGGAACAAAGAGCATGATAACAGCAAACGTGAGCTGAAGCAGTTGGTTGACATACATGCCGATAAAACAGTGATACACCAAACCAATGAAGTTAACTTTACAGAGAATGGAACAGCTGAACATCACGTCCAGAACGGGCATACCGAGATGTTTGAAAACGGCGTGCGCATTCCTCTATACAGAAAAGGAAGACCAACTCGTATTGAGAAAGAATCCATTGAGTCTGATATAAGCGATACTAAGTCTGAAGTGTCCGAGACGGCTCTACGTAGTGAGCTGGAAAATTTGTCGCAAGAATTGCGTGATATTAAGATAATGCTGGAGCATTCTACTGGAATTACAACCGGAACTGAGTCAGAGGTTGGTTCGCCACGTGACTTCCAACCAGTGAATGTAAGCGTGCACAAACACACTGTGCACCCAGAGACTGTTGTCATCAGAACGAATGGAGAAGAAGATAAAATTGAGACGGAAGTTCTTGACGATGAACCTGTAGTTCTGAGACCAAAGGAGAACGGTTTCGGTGCATCTACAAGCGGTGATGTCACCCATGTGAGAGTAAATGTCCCGGATTATCGAAATGTGAGCGACAATACAACATCGTACACAGTTACCACTACAAAGGTTCCAGTGCAAAAGGAGAGCCACTATGAGGTTGTTCCCCAGAAAATCAGTACCACATCGTACGAAAGTTGGAAGAAAAATACGATGGAACGTAATGCTGTACGTTACAGTGAGCTTCCTGAGAGAATTCAATGGAAGTCTCGTCCAAGTCACGTCAGTCACGTTGTTACATCGAGACCTCGATCTGCTATCCCAGTCTGGGCTACTGACGTCCCTGATAGAAGCAAATCCGTTCAAGTGAGACATCATTCGGCAGGCTACGGTCCTGCTTACCAAAGAGTCTCGTTTAATCCGAGAGTTGTTAAAATGAACGAGAAAAAAGCTCATTCGATGAGGGGCAGAGCTTTATCTACAACCGTTGCAAGGCCTATAGAAAAAGTTTACACAGGTCGACAGGACGCAAAACATCATAGCATATCCTACAGAAATTCTGCTGGTCTGAGACCTTCAATTCTTGTCACGAAGGAAAGTGTTCCATCCAGTGCCCCACAAACAATAGTCTTGGAACAAAATAACAACATCGTTAAAGTAGATAACGAAGAACAACTTCTGGATGTTAGTAACATTGACCTTTACCAAGAAACTCCCATAGAGGGAGCTGTTATCCGCACGTGATGATCATACATGTATCACGTGATATTTACATTAACAGACTGTATATAATTATATGTATACCATGTAACCATACTATTTTGTGAATTCCCCCAAAGTTGTTTAATGGCCAGAGAATATATTTGTAACTTTGAATATTCGTGATGTGTAACATTGATTGTTGAAAGGATAATGAACTGTGCTTGCTTCGAAACTCGGATTTTAAGAAATGCCATCGGTTAACCCTCACACAGTCATGTTGAATCATAGCTAGAAGGCTATATATAAAATACTAAGTTAAAATATGGAGTATTCATTAAATCTTTACAGTAAGTTTGATGTTCGTGGTATGCTGAATTTACAAATGGACATTATAAGACATGTTCTGAAATGTTTTATGTCTGCCTCTGACACAACAAGATGGAACTATCATTGATACAGGCGAACTAATCTGTGACTAGAACCGTCTCAAATCATCGGGCGTGGTGTGAGGACATTGAAGTAACGATTCATAGTGTCTAATATTGCCTTCTTTACTCCGAGTTGCAAACAAGTGGAAAATAAAAGCAATAACCACTGTTGACCCGCTATTATGACGTCGTGGATTTATTTTTTGTTTTGAAATTCATCTCGCTGTTAGTTATTGTTGCAGAAAGTGCTAGACGATGAACGATTCTGTGCCAGATTTATTCCAAAATTTATGTTCAATAACAAACTATTCAGTAGAAATATGCCAGTGTTTTTTTCTTGAAAATACAAATATTTTCTGTGATATTAGTTTTGGTAGGAAGACAGATCTAGATAATGAGCCACTCTGTATCACGTGACTAAAATAAACTGGTTCCCGTTGACTTGTGTGTACTGCAACATGGAACGGGAACCAGTTAGTGACTAAAACAGGCAAAACAGAAACGAGCGGTGTAAATTTGAATTCAGCAAATGCTGCTTAAATCGTTAAACAGTGGAAAAAAATGTTCTGGAACGCTTTTTGAAGATTTATGTAGCATTCTTATCAGATATAGCTTTATACACTTTGTCTGTACTGTCAACTTTTGAATTACTTGAACATTTTATCTGTTTCATACTGTTATAGTAAATTAGATACCATGTGTATAACAATCATAAACAGCCCAGAGTTTGTGCTTATAAAACTGAGATCTGTCTCTGAGCTCAAATGTCAATTCCATTTTCAATTCCAATTCTCTTCGATGTAAAGATGGAGCTTATTAATGTATAAAGACATGTTCAGATGAATATATAATGATGTCAGACTTAACAAAAATAATGTAACAATAATAATATTATCTTAATTTTGTAAGAAATTTTAAAAGACAAAATATATGAGATTTGAACTTGGATACCGATCACAGATTTGACAACCCTGGGCCCAGTTCATTAATATTAAGGAACAATTCTGTAATCGCGTTGTTTCTATTATATTAGTTGTAATGTATAAACTTATTTAGTCACAAAATGATTTAACATATTATGTAGTAAACAAATTATTGTTTTATTATGTTCATGTATAAAGAGTTTATTTCTGTAATGATATGAATATGCACCATGTATGTACATATACAGTACAACCTCTCCAGAGCGACCACCTCTCTTGAGCGACAACCTCCCATCTACAACAGCTTGAAGTTTTCCCACTGTATGAGTGAACTATTATTTAACCTCCATAAAGCAACCCCTATCAACAACAACAACAACAACAACAACGTAATTTTGCTACTCTCAAAGGGTGTTGCTTTGGCGAGGTTGCACTGTATATCAATATTGTTGATGTATTCATGTATCATGTTTCTATATAGACAGGCTTTCTATAAGTTGGATGGCTGTAATATATTATTATGGTCAGTTATTAAGAGTGTTACGATGTCAGTAATATTAAATATACTTTTTCATTGAATTACATTTGTACATTAAATTATATGTAGTAGAAATACATTGGTGCTGTGTCAAAGTTTGAGGGAGCGATGGGGGAGGGACGGGGGAGAAAAAGGTAAAAGGAAGGAGGGAGGGCAGGGAGAAAGGGAAAAGGAGAAAGGATGGAGAGAGATAACGGAAAAAGGAAGGAGGGAGGAAGGGAGAAAGGAAAAAGGAAGGAGGGAGGGAGATAGGAAAAAGGAATGAGCGAGGGAAGGAAGAGAGAAAGGACAAATGGAAGAGAGAGGTTCGCTCGTCAATGTATATGAAAGTTTATGTTCCATGTTTATGACTCATGAAAAGTGTAACTTGTTACCGAATGCAGATGTGTCTACATAATATTATTATATGTGTGCTATACCTCCTGGGCCAGAAGGTGGCTGAGCAGGTCTTATAGAAATAAACCTGTAGACGAGTATTGAACCATCATGCCATTTACTAGTATAGAGTTTATATCATGGCGCTTCGTGTTATCATATTTTGATTTTTAATAGTTTGTGTTAATCTCAATAAACTATGTTAATCGCTTGTGACGATTGTTCTTTTTTTATTTACATATACTTTATCATGCCCCGTATCGATAGGTCGGCATATATTGTTTTTTATCTGTCTGTCTGTCTGTCTGTTTGTACCAAACTTTAACCTTAATCAAAACACTTTCACCTACAGTCATCAAACTTCATATATTGGTTCCTCGTGACAACCTCTTCAGGACCGGTGTATTTTGAGATAAGTGGGTCAAAGGTCAAGGTCACTCGGGAGGTGACATTGCGTTTCAAAAACACATCTTGCTTTTCTTGTGAATTTTAAATGTTCGAATTTTACGAAAATTCCATATTAATACTATTCAAAAGACATTTTTAATTTGAATAGCTTTTACTAACGCATATTGACTGATGTTAACTAAATCAAACATTATTCTGTCATTAAATAGATTATCTAGCTGTGTGAACATGGAAGCTGTTTATGGTTTGTAAATTATAATGTGTAGAAAAATGATAGTAAATGAAATAATGTAAAGAAATATAAAGTATGGTTGTAAGTCTCATGTCAGCATGGTGGAAATAATTATGTTTATTTTCGCCTTAATGATTGAAAGAAGTTATTTTATGTTTGTTTTGCTTGTTAAAATAATTCTCATGATTATCAGCCTATGATCTGTAGATAAATATCCGGGTATTAAATCGATAAACGAAGAACTTACTACGTTATTAAAAGTATATTTTGTATTGAAGTTACGTAGTCGGTCAAGTAAGCTGACTGGTTAAGCTGAAAGAGATTTAAAGTACAATGTCCAACATAGGAATGGTATTTGGTCATTCAGTGTAATTAAGCAATCGTAACTACTCGGGTATTTCCGTAAGTTAGACAAACGCCGAGGAGTTCCAACTGTCAGGGTAAGGTTATTGATGTTCAACCATGCGTTATGTTGTACATTCAGATCACATCAAATGTACCTCAAATATTTAACTGAGGAGTGGCCATACCATACTAGTTGTCCTGTTGTAAAATGTTATGAAATATCTGCATACTTTCAAAAAGATAATAACAAAAAAAAAATGCTCAGAAATGTGTGGCGGTTATTTCAATAAGGAATGAATTCGTTTCACTGGACTTCTAAACGAATGGTCGCGGGTTCGATTCTCGGCTCTGTCTTTCGAATATCTCAGTGTCCCAAACCCAACTACAGAGCCAAGTACTGTGTCTAGAAAATCACAGGAAACGGGACGAGGTGTTAATTGGTGCTTTATACCCGGCACGATAAAGAACCAGGCCGGAAAAACTATTCGAAAATATTAAGGATACAAATGCCTGGTTCCCCTTTCACTGTGGCGGCTCTGAAATGGCCATAGCAATCGAAAGAGATAAATAAGAAACTTGAAAAGAAAATGTTACTGAAGCGCCAACATTTATTGTAAATCACGATCAGAGAAACGCATGATCAAAGTGTTTAAAGCGTCTATGCAATGTCATCCCGACACGAGTGATTAAAACTTACACCGATCGACTGGATTTTATTATTCCAATCTTGATCAAAACATCTCAAAATCATTCACCGTACATAATAACTTAGTGTATTAACATTACTCGCAAGTTATTAGCTTTTACTTAATTTCACTTAAAGTAGATTACATTATATAGATTAACATCTCACGCATGCGTAGTTATATTTGCAACAACATAGCGTGCACAATATTAATGCAACTTGAACTTCACAAAAAATATTTGAGGAAAAAGAGTTCTGTTCTGTTCTGTTCTGTTTGAAAACCGTTAAATTTATTTATAACAAATCGACCTCCAAATTAAGACCGCCTGTCGATAAAGGCCACATTTCGTTTGACCAAAAGATGGTCCTTGTTTACAGGTTCGACTAAAGTTAATTACAAAACTTAAGTTGAAATCACCAACTTCATCTTACAAGGTGAAACATGACAGAAATGCATTTAGAAACGAAATGAGAGACTAATATAGCGTGAGAAAATAAATGATGTACAGACATAATTAGTTAAATTTTATCAAAACCCTTTCACCACAACGATAAATAAATTTCTTACATCATATATATGCATGATGTTAAATAAGGCTTGTAATTTTAATTCGGCGACAATACAGCGTCATTGGAAAAAAATTATATTTAATTTAATATCTTTTTCGTTGTAATTCATTAAATAGTTGAAAAGTGGTTTGTGCTATGAATGATTTATTAAATTCAAATATAAACTTGTCTTGTACGTAAATGTTTAATATTATGCGCAAAGTGGGAATCAAAAGGACTTATATTTCACCCGTTGTCAGCCTAAATCTAAAACTAGCCCCTCCCCCTTAAATTAAAAAATTGGTTCCAACAGATCTGCTGTACATAGTTTACGTTACTAGCTCGGCGCGCATGAATTTTGATGCGGACCAAAGAACTACGTTTTCTACATCCGCCATACTGTTGCTACACTAGTTCCCGTTCCGTGTTACAGAGCATGTCTATGTAAGTTCAGATTCCTTGGGTACTTTCAGTACTTTGATTTTGTTGAGTCGTAGACTTTTTCGAGTTCTAATGTTGGTTTAGTAACTCTAAACGCATGACGGCTTTGTGTGGTCACATTTTTATACAAACATATTTTAGTTTGTTTAGTAGACATAATAATACCTAATACGTAAGTTTATTTCAACTGTTGGAATGCTAAAATATGGACTATAGACACCATTAATTTCGACTGTTTTGAATCAGTGAACCAAATAGATTAGTTTTGACACTTAAACAATAGTACATAGATGTCAACTAGAACAATTGTAAAACAGTTAGGACGTAGGATGTATTCACTTTTGTTGGAATACAATCAGCCAATAAGATCTAGATTTATCTGTTAACCAAATAATTAATTTTCTAAGACTGCATATAAGTTATCAATACAGTGATCGTAACTCAATGTTTAGTTATGAAATCCGGTTCGGTGATTTGTTAAGCTTTTCTATGTTTCTTGCAAGCATACGTGAATTATATTTGTTTCAAAAACAGCGTAATTCTGTTAATTCTACAGGTATACCTTAAACATATTAGACACCATGTACATTTGTGCTATAGGTGTGATCGGTAGTCTAGTGGTCATTCGCTGGACTACTAAACGAAAGGACACAGGTTTAAATCTCGTGTCCGTCTTTCAAGATTTCGGAGACGTTTTTTAATGTCCCCATTCTAACTGCCGAGCCAAGTACTGTGTTAAAAGATACAGCCTGGGAAACGGGCAAGACGTGTATCTGTGTTTAACATCGGGGTCGATAAAGAACAAATAAAAACTTTCCGAAATATGAGTATAGGGATCGTACATGCCCGGTTTTCTTGTATCGAATCTCCTCTCCCGCTGTATGGGGCGGCCTTGAAATGACCATCGTTGTCGAGTGGGCAGTAGATAAACACTATACAGTGCAACCTCCAAACAACAGCCACCAACTGGAAGGACAAAATGACTGTTGTAAGGAGGTGACTGTTGTTGAGAGAGTGAAAATAGAGTAAAATGTCAATTTAGTTTTGCTAGTATATTGACTGTAACAGGGATGTGGCTGTTGTGCTGAGGTGACCGTTAACGGAGGTTACACTGTACAAACATACCTAAATACCAAAGCGGTCATTACCTTAAGCTTACCTTAATTACCACAGAATATCCGGATCAATGTAGCAATAAAACATAATTGTCCAGAAAGGATTAGGAAGCGCCATGCAGATTAATATTTGATATGTTTTATGATAAACTTTTTTTGTAGTATTTTAATCTTCTACGATAGGATTAATAGTATACGTTAGTCATCTATGATTAAATCAATAAATGATCGATCGAGTCAAAGAAGACCAGCGTGGTAGAATTCTTGCTGCCTTCAGTGTAGAATTTCAATTGAAAATCTTCAATGTATTTATCTAAATATCACGTCAGTTTGTAAACGTGACCTTTTCAATACATGGGTGTATTAGAATTTAATGGTGTGATAATTACACGTAGAAACCCCTTAAATGGCTGCTTTGTTGGACCAAAGTGTATCATGAATGATTTAAAGAAAATCGTATTATCGCAAAAACATTTAATTCACTAAAACGACATATAATATCATGCTGAATGATCGAATTATTCTCTGCATGATCATGTACGAGTTACCACATATAGAATAAAATATGAGGTACCTAATTAATGGTGAATTATTGATGCACTTATTTGCATCAACATTATAATCACAGTATTGAAACTTAATTGGTTACCATGTAATCAGGCATGTTATTTCAGGCCCGTACGTATGAAAGCAATTTCAAATAGGAGAGAAAACTTTAGATTTTGGCTGACAACCAGGGAGGAAGTTTAACTCCCTTTTGTTACCACAACAGCCGAAATTGGTGTGGGGTCCAAGCCCCGCTAATACTCCGCAAAATGGAACTGGAGTAAGCTGTTAACACAAGGTTTCTGGCTCATTAAAGGGGAACAACTCGTGCAATTTGTTATCAAATTACTGGCCGAGTTACCTAACTTGACTAGGAAGAAATCCAGCCCACTGAAATTTGATACCCATTCACTCAATGCTCTAATAATCAAAAAATAATTTTCAATAAACTTTAAATTCTTTTAAGAACTTAAGGAATAAAAATGTTCAGTCAAAAGCACAAATAATGTTTGGAGAATTTAGGAAAAGCCATGCTCACGGACACGAGGCCAATGAACTTGAGGTGAGGTTAATTACAACACATTATTTTCTTACATTTAGTTTAATCCTACGTAATAATACGTCATTATCCTCTTTAAAATACTGTTTTTGTTAAATCTTTAAAGTATTTTCTTGTAAATTTACATAAGGTAGGTACAATTCACCTAACTATCGCTCCTGGGAAGAACCAGTGCTAGACTCCTCCCATCCTCCGTAAGCAACTGCTTACCTTTTCACATAAGGAGACATGGTCGGTAACGGGAATCGAACTCACAACCCTCTATCAGTGAGAGGTTACTGTGAGGGCAGTGATGATAAAATCTTTCTATCTGCGCATTGTCTCTTTAAAAATGCAATGCTGCGCAGTGCTCGGGTTTTATTTGTCAAAAAAAATCGATTATACGCTATCGTTAGGCCTAAAATAAAATTGTTTATTTCTGGTCACATGCTCATAAAAAATTGGAAAGTGGACTTTTTAACTCTTGAAAGCATGCTGAAAGATAAAAAATCAAGGAAGTTGGAATTTCTTTTACTCGACCCTAATAAAAAGTCTAGGGTTGCGGGAGAAAATTACCGTCGGACGTGTAACAGGAAACAAGCATTAAATTTTGTTATGCCTAAGTGTATACACTGTATAATGTTTTCACCAGGATTTACCCAGCACTTTCGTGTGTAATTATGTATTTCCAGGCATTCATGACGTCCATACAACACAAGGAGTTGAAACAAATAGAATATTTCTATCACGTAACATCAACTGATAATGCACGCAGAATTCTAAGCGATGGAAAGTTACTTCCGGGTAAAACGGAGTCGCCTCATTGGTCAAAATTAGCACGTGACCCTAATTCACCAACCGGTGTCTGGTTTTGTGTAAGCCTGTTACATAACGAACTTCCTGAAACCTCAACATACGGCGAAAGTCGAATTAAGATACCTTGTCAACAGATAATATCAAATATGTACAAACCAAGACTTTATCTAGAATCGTTTTATTATTTTGATTCCATGCCGAAGAAACAAGTTGTTCGTTTGATTCTGGTTGACGCAGAGAAACAGCGTGATGCAGACGATTGGTGCACCAGGCAATGCTTACGTCGTGTCAATATGGCGGACAACAAAATGCTGGTGTTAAACCAAGAAAAACACGTGTACAAGACTATTGTCAACAACGACGAGTTTCCGCACATGTGGATTGAAGTTTTGGTCGTAGGTCATGTGACTACTGTTGCCATAGATACGGTTGGAGAGACGTCACCCAGCAGACAAGAAGCAATACCTGGCAAACCACCACCACTTATTTAACAAAACTCTGCAATTCTTCATGCCAAAATTAATTATTACGTTTTTTTGTACATTAACTATTACTAAGAGAGACAATTTTAGACTGGTCACATAACTGTCATGCAGCAACATGCACCAGATTTAATCACCAACAAACGGGACTGTATTTCATTGATGTACCTTTTATTTTTGACAAGTATAGCGGCTAAACATAATAATGATTTACTAGTACCTACGCTGTACATATAATGGACGTCTGAAGTTTGAGGCGTTATATAAATTTAATTTATACAATACAAAAAATGGACTTGTTTGTTTATTAATTTCACATTTCTAAATTAGATGTAAACACTTTCATGATACGTGCTGCTTGTCGTTTATAAGAGCAGGATAAGTAATTAAACTTGTTTAAATTTATTCAACAATAATCCATCAAGTTAGCTAATAGATTTAAAATGTTTCTTGCAAACTATATATATATATATATATAGACACACGTGCGAATTTTCGGCTCAGTAATAGGACATGCGTAATTCGATAAAAAGGGATCGATGAACGAGTTTCGGATGTACAGTACAACCTCTCCAGAGCGTCCTTCTCTTGAGCAACAACCTCCCTTCAACAACAGCATGATATTTTTCACTGCACCAATTAATTATTAATAATTAACCTATATAGAAAAATAACCTCTCAACAACAATATAATTTTGCTACTTCCAAAAGGGTATTGCTTTGGAGAGGTTGCACTGTGTATTCTAGAAATGCATGCTTTATCGTTATCGGTTAATACGTACGACATCCTTCATGCTAGGATACTTGTCCATTTAGTAGGCTAAGCATTATGTTAGGTCATAAAATTACTACAGGGTACCTTTTGCAGACTACACAGCCCGAGCTAAAACAATTGAAGACCCGTCTGTCGGATATCGTGCATTGTCTAATAAATTCTAACACATATATACCAAACATAGAAATCGTGGAATCAGGACAGAAGCCAAAAATTCCCGTTGCACGATGTTGACCCTGAATGTTTTATTGAAATATTCTGAACAATATCTATAATTCCCCCACCACATATTATTGTATGCACGTGATTTTCAAACCAGGTTTCATAAAGGTCCAGCACCCGTTCCACCAATCGTTACAACTCGGATATTTCCGTAACTGAGAAATACGCAGTCTTGTACCCGTCTCCAATCTTACAGTATTGTATTGTATTATACTGTAAGATTGGAGACGGGTACCAGACTAAGAAATACGCACTTTCTTTGGGCAAACGCCGAGGAGTTCCGATTACCGTTCCACTTGAGTGTACATGCACACCGGGATAACGACATCTAATTTTACTAATTAAGAAATTTAGAAATACATGTACGTGTCTAATGTTGGGTTAAAATTGAACAATTGTCTTATAGCAGAGGCATATAAGTTTTGTTGAGTGTACGTACACAATCGGAACTACTCGGCGTTTGTCCAAAGAAAACGCGTCTTCTATGGTATACAAGTCCTTGCCTTGATTAAATCTATATGCTCCAAGTAACTTTGAAATCAATATAATAAATTTAATAACATTTACTCAATGTTTGGAGTCATTCGATCCTCATAAACGTATCAGGCGTTTAATTGGCTGTCTACGCCCGGTTAGAATATCGTACGATCGCTTGCACTAGTTGCGAGACGCACTATTAATAGAATGCATATAATTACATTGTTTTAAAATTATTAGCTTTTTTTGTTGCACGAATCACCGAATTTGCCCATGAAATAATTGTATCAACACTGAGCGTATTATAGTATTTGGATGTATATATATAGTCAATCAGGCACTGCTGGTGTTTTGGTGCTTTACAACAGACACGACCAAGAACCAGGAAGAACTATTCGGTAAAAAAAGAGAGAAGGGATATTAACTTATTTATAAACGTCTGGTTTTCTTGTGTCTCCTGGGGCGGCACTGACGTGACCCCTTATGCTATGTTGAAGAGAGATAATGTGTAACATATTATAAAGAGCAGTGAACATAATTTACTCTTTTTTTTTGCACATGTTGCAAATTTTCTAGTACACATACTGTCTCTCCCGGATCTGGGCCAAAATCCGTCTAACCCGTAACATGTATTATAAGCTAGTTTAAGATCCTTCCTCATATTAATTTAACATAATATTGCACCACATATTGCATACATTTTGTACTTTCGCGCCATGCTATTTATTGTGAAATGTGCATACATTATTATTGCTTTGTAAAGACCCCACTGCAGGACTATATATACAAAAAAATATTCTTCAAGAGCAGTGACCGGCTACACCCTTATATGGAGGTGTGTTCGTAAGGCGCGTTTTGATTGGTTAATATAAAATAGAACAACCAATAAAACAGGTAAACAAAGCCACACACTCTAACTTGGAAAGAAGCGAAAATGGTGAGAAAATTAAATCGTGCGAGTTTATTATCGTTGTTTGTAACAATGAATTTGTTTAAATTTATTATTTATTTGGATTTTGTTTCTTTTACAGACGACGTATACAAACAAGGGACCAAAAGTAAGTGACATTATATATTTTCATTAAAAATCTAAGTTTTAGTTTACTAACCGTTTGACCTTGAATGATGAAATCCTAATGCGTGTTACCGTTTATGGACGTATAGTCTACATATATCTGTTCGTGTATATTTGTTCTCTTGGCAAAGTTCCTATGCTTTATGATATCAAAAAAAAATCCAAACGCTGATCGTGGGTTAAAATTTTTCATTAGAAAAATCACATCAGATCTTAAATTTACATGAAGTATACATGAAGTTAATAATTAAACTTCTAACTGCTTGGATTAACACGTACATTGCTTTATATATTGACCGCTCGTTGACTGTGTGTAGTTCAGATCGTCCAGTTGAATAGGCCATTCAATCTATCTATTATAAAATGCATGTTAAGATCTTGAAGTTGTGTTATGTATTAATTAAGCATTAATTACCAGAATTATGTATGTCAGCTAGGATTTAATGTGATTAATTTATATAAACAGGAAAATATCACAAAGAATGATCCATTTTGTCTTTCATGCATACAGTGAGATATTATGTTATGAACTAATCTATCTAACACTTATGCACATGTCATGAACTAACCAAACACTTACGTGTCATGATCTAATCTGACACTTAAGTACGTGCCATGTACTAACCTAACATTTATGTGTCATGAACTAATCTGACACTTATGTACGTGCCATGTACTTACCTAACATTTATGTGTCATGAACTAATCTGACACTTATGTACGTGCCATGTACTAACCTAACACTTATGTGTCATGAACTAATCTGACACTAATGTACATGCCATGTACTAACCTAACACTTATGTGTCATGAACTAATCTAACACTTATATGTCATGAACTAATATAACATTTTTGTGTCGTTAACTAATCTAACACTTATATGTCATGAACTAACCTAACACATAAGTGTTCTGAACTAACATTACATTATTGTGTCATGAACTAACCACACTTATGTGTCATGAACTAATTTACCACATATATGTGTACTCTACACCTAGTAGATCTATACCTAAATACAGGTATGTGGTTTGTAAGACACATTGCATACCATCATTACCATGGTATAAGTTTAACTTGTGTTCAAATCAAGGATAAATATTAATAGAGCAATTAATTTCATTCTTGCATGTTGATGTATGATGCTAAATTATGCAAATTATTTGACAACACTTGTTTTAAACTGTATCATTTGAATGTGGCAAGCTTTAAACAAGATCTGTATGGACACCTGGTCTATGAACCATCCATGAAATGATATGCTTAGTTGTTGTTGTAGCTTTTTTACAAAGTTTCAAAGTTTATTGAGAATAAATTTTTTATGTACATTTTCAGTCAAACCTGCATTAGTGGCCATCTCCGAATAAAACCCGCCCTGTGAATAAAGACCATTTTTTAATAAAAACCTTCATCGATTTTTTAGAACAAAATTGACCTTCTAAAAAAGGTCACCTGTCAATAAAGGCCACACTATGTCTTTTCCTCCAGTCTTTATTCTGAGGTCATTTTGTTCTAATTAATCAATGACGGTTTTTAAAATAATGGCCTTTATTCACAGGATGGCCTTTATTCACAGGATGGCCTTTGACCAGAATCTGATGTGATTGCTAACACAGGTTTGACTGGATATTAATTGAACATGTACTTTTGTGTTTGAATTTTATTGGTGATCTAGCAATGTAGAAATAATTTGACACAAGTAATATGTTAATTAGGCCTTAAAATGTTTGTTTCTCGTTACATGCTCGTAAAAAATAGGGTAGGTAGGTATAGGGGCGTTTTTACACTTGAGGGCGTGTGGAAAGGTAAAATATTCAAGAAAGTGGAATTTCCTTTCCTCAGCCCATATTAAAGTCTCGGGTCACAGGGAAAATTCGGGTCGCTCAGGTAACCAGACTGAGAAACAAACATTTTCGTTCTACACCAGTCCTGTAAGGCCACGATTAGTTATACCTTTGTATCATATGTGTGTCTTTAATATATATAAGTATATTTATGTTCATACATGTATACAGTATACAAGTGTTTGTTTATTTTTCTTTGTTTTTATCACATGGTTTAAACCTTTGTTATTGTTTTTGGACATTATTTCAGTATTATACTGGATTGTCTCCAAAACGGCTTCATTCATAACTAACGTTATCTCATGCTGTACTTTATAAAATAATACAGATTGCAATCTGTATGATTGAGAGATTTATAAACAATGACTTGTGTTGCGGCAATCACAATGAGTATATACCGCATAAAACCAGTATGTCTGTATTTCATTATTTTTATGTTTGAAAAAAACATAATCAGCATTTCAACCCATTGTAGTTTATATATCGTTAACATCTAAGGTAAGCCGGTATCATTAATCGTGAAATTCCGGGTAATTTCGAAACTCTTCGGCATAATATAGTCTCAATTATCGTACGAAATCATGAATTAATTTGTATTAGTATTTGTTTACTGGGCAGAAGGTTTAAATGTATTGTTGGTACACAAAATAGATAAAAAAAAGTTACATATTTTTGTCAGCTTGTTCAATAGTAAACAGGGGTGTTCGGTGGCCTTGAGTGGTAATGTGCTGGACAACTAAACGAAAAGTCATGGGTTCGATTCTTGACTCCACCTTTCAAATTCTTACGGACACTCTTTCAGTGTCCCTGTCCCAACTACCAAGCCAAGTACGGAAAAAGGGTGATCAGGTGTGTATTGGTGCTTTACACCAGGCACGATAAACAACCAAGAAGAACTATTCAAAAAGAGTAGGCAATTATGATAAATGCCCGGTTCTCCGGTATCTTATCTCCCCTCTCTTTTTGGCGGCTCTGAATTGACCAAAGCTGTCAAATGGGTCGTTAAATAACAGGATTAATAAATCAACAGTAAACATTTTATGTTCATGTATATTATTTGCATCGTTTTATTAGAAGTTTACCACAAGACCTTTTAATATTGGTGTGTTCAAGTAGATCCCTTAGTATCCCTTTTGTAGGTGTGTTCAAGTTAATCCCCCTTTGGTTGGTTTGTTCAAAAGAAGACCCCTCTTTATCCTTTGTGTTGATGTAAATTAAAAAGCAGACCCACTTAAACCCCTTTAGTGAATATGTTCAAAAGTGGACCCTCATAACCTCCTTCTGTGGGTGTATTCAAAAGTTAAAGTGTCCCCACTTGTGTACAAATCTTGTACTAAAACAAACCTAATCATTAACAAAGTTTGGTCGGTCTGTCCGTCCGCATACAATATCACAAGTTGGTGGAGCGAACTACTTCCACATTGCAATGATTGCGATTGCAATGAAACTCGAAACATGTCATCCCCATGAAGTGTAGATGTGCAAGACACAATTTCCATGCCACAGTGATCCGCATGCACATTCTGGAGTTATGTGCCCTTGTTGGCCATACAGTGTACTATCACATTTCTTAATAAAATAGTGTCAAAGCGGCAGGGAGGGGGGGGGGGGGGGGAGAGGGTATAAGTCACTTCTGCGATAAAGCTCTAGTAATTTGCCTGTCTTAAAAGTATTTGTATTCTTTACATTTTTAGCCTGAAAAAGGAAGATTTGTGGCGTTCCACAGACTCAAATTCTGGGTTGGAAATGCAAAGCAGGTAAATAAATATACGTTGTTCTAATATACTGTGTAACCTAAAAAGCAGAACATATTGGAACATTCTGCTTTTTCTCCATATGTCAGTCTCTGAGTGACTTTGGTCTATTTCCGAATCTGAAAGGAAATAAGGGGAGAGGTACATGCTTAATAATTAAGGGATGTAGGGGAGCTTGAAATTGCTGTGGCTGAGCAGATGTGGATGGGCGAGTGTGGTTGCCTAGCAACAGGAGCTGAAGACTCTCAGATATACTGGACCTCAGTCACAGTAATTTTATGATGAGGGTAGAACGTTTACTGAATTTGTTTTGTCATTATTTCATGGTTTGCTATATGTATCGATTGGTTCTTAGTTAACAAATTGCAAACATTTAAGGATTCAGTATTTATATATTGCACGAAATCAGTTAATACAGTCAATATTTTGGCAAGATGTTGACCTAATTTATTTAGTCAGTGATTGTTGCTAAAGTTATTTTTTAACCTTTTTCCACTGTATCTTATTATGTTGTTTTTAATTCAGACAGCAACACATTATATTACCCGTATGGGGTTTGAACCATTTGCGTATCGTGGATTGGAGACCGGAAGTAGACAAGTGGCATCACATGTGGTCAGGCAAAACAAGGTGAGATCAGAGTGGGATTTTTAATAATTTTATACATTTTTTATTAAACCCTCATACAAAGACAGGGGGTATTTGAGTCACTCTGTCGGTCAGTCAGTCATTGGTCGGTCTGTCCGCATACAGTATCACGTTTGTGGAGTGAAATACTTCCTTATTCCTTAAGCAATTGCAATTGAAATATGTCATCATCATGAAGTGTAGATGTGTAAGACATAATTTGTATGCCCAGTGATCCACACATTCTGGTGTTATGTGCCCTTGAACTTAGCCATATAGTGTACTATCGCATTCTTGGTGTCAAAGCGGCGGTTGGGGTGTTAGTCACTTCTGTGACAAAGCTCTAGTTAACCTTCTAGACATTCATTCAATTACCCAACCCTCTTCTCCGTGTACGGACATGTCACCTCCTCCTATTTTATAATGGAACTATTAAGATACATCCTGTCTTAGACTTAATTACATGTATATCTATTGGATGCAAATAATTTTTAGTTTTGTTTGAAAGACGTCATAGTAATTAATATCTTTCAATTTTGTTAAATGACTTTTGAATGAGACATTAATTAATGTAGAAAAAACTGAGCATGATTGAATATTATGTATGTTTATAGTATGTAGTTCTCTCTATATATTTACTTCTGGTGTTTTCTGACCATCGTAAAAACATCTTCATATCTGATAGATGACCGCATATTACCAGTTATAATTTGTAACAAATATTCCGTTGGCATGTTTTAAGTATGGAATTTTGCCATGCAGTATTTACACTTGTGTAAAATTCCAACGAATTAATGTTTATTTTGTCATAAAATAAACTATTTAACATTATAGTATACTTTTTTAATCACACATATGTCCATAATGCTTGCCCTCTGTTAGAACATATATCAACCTTATTTGTTTGTAAATCATGGTCAAGTTCAACAGATAGTTGTTTAATTAATGTTGTTATATTCTATATAAATACCAAATCTTGCGAGATAGGCATTAAATTAAATGCAGTACATGTTCTCTTGAAGCCCCGGCAGCCAGCGATATAAGTTGTGCAAACATGTTAACTTTTGAGGAAGAATTTTGTATGTGTACAATGGTGTACTTATAGTCTGGTTTATATGCCTAGACTGTTACTGTGAAGAACCATGGGGGAGGGCTACAGGTGAAATGGCGATTAAAAGGGACTTTCGCCTTTGTGGGCTTGCAGAGAAAGTCTACCCCCCTCCCAATTTGCTACGGGCTTGTGTACTGTGTCAACCTATTATTTATTGGCAAGTTATGTAGTTTGTAATAGTGATGCAATCATATATTGCATCAAACCTTCTAGTTTAAAGGTCACAAATATCTGCAATAACTCTAAAAACTGGTTTAACTTAGTGTGACTATAGCAAAGCTGTGGCCGGGGTCCAGCTGTTAATTCTCTGTATTTGTAAACTAGTGATCCGAACAGTGTTGATTTACCTCCACATGTGGAGAGGTTGCTGGTTCCTTGTGGAAGGGTAAGTTAGTACTGGTTAGAATACAGTCAAGGAAAACTTGTTAGGTGAATCTGCTGCGAACCCAAATAAATAAGTGACCATAGCAGGATCACATGATTGAGTGTTAAAATGGTTTGTAAAAAAATAACTGATATTATGTTTAAGTTCTGGTAAAAATGATGTGACACAATGTTCATGATATATTTTCCTGCAAATAAAGACTTTCTGAGTATTGTTGACTGTTACAAAAATATCTGTCAGGGGAGGTCACAGTGTACAATGTTTGTGAACTATTTCTTGTTATTCATGTTTACATTTATTTCAGATCCTCTTTGAGTTCGAAAATATGCTGAACCCTCATGATCCTAAAGGTGAGAAACATTTTTTATGATTTTACTGAAAAATATGTCCCTTGTCCCATCCTTTATCAAACAGGAACATTCTATGAGTCAATTTATGCATACTGTGTATCTTATCAGAATTTGTTAATTGTAAAACAGTCATAAAAACAATTCCTACCATTTTCATTTCTTTGTGGATTGTCCTTTGTAAAGAAATTTTGAATGACCAAGAGTGTTTTAAAAAAGATAGGTAATCTGTATGTTAAGTGACTATATCAACTGCCCTCAAACCTGTATACAAAGGCCACCTTTGGAAAAGACAAAATATGGCCTTTATTGACAGGTGGCCTTTATTTCGGAGGTAATTTTGATCTAAAAATCAATGACAGTTTTTGAATGACCTTAATACACAGGGTAACCTTTACTAGCAGGTGGGTGCTAACTAAGTTCTAAGTTCTACTGCATATGTATAAGTGTTACCTTTAGTAATGTGGATATATTTATGTTTCTTTATGTGTTTCATGATTATATTCCTTGTTCTTTTGATGTAGAAATTGGTGAACATTTATCTAAACACGGAGATGGTGTGAAAGATATTGCTTTCCATGTAGAAGATGTTGATGCAATATTTAAGGTAGATCATAAATTAATAGTCAAACCTATCATTCCAATGATCATATAAATCAAGGTCCCCATAAATGATAAATTTACATTATGCAATTTGATAATAAAATCTCAATATTTTGTTCTTTATAATTTTCTAGAATTGTAATCTAGTTTTGTTTTGTTTGTGTAATAGCAATTGGGTTTTATAGTAATATTTTGAACACAGTCAGATAATCTCAAAATAATTAAATGGGGTTATGTAGACAAAAGTTTGTAAAAGATACATTCTAAATGTCTATTTGGCCTTAAGTTTGCTTTTCCGATAAACAAACATTTTTTTCTAAGCACGTTAATATTGTCTATATATTCCACGTACAGAAAGCGGTTGATAAAGGGGCCATTGTAGTTGAAGCTCCGTCAGATATGACTGATGATGATGGGACAGTAAGGTTTTGTGTCATACAGACATACGGAGATACAACACATACCTTGATGGATCTGTCCAACTATAAAGGTCATTACTTACCTGGATACAAGGCCTTAGATCCCAGTAAAGATCCTATCATTAAGATGCTGTAAGTACACTGTAAAAGTTGTCTTTTACTTAAAAAAGGGCTTATATGTCTCGATTAGTATCATGCATTATACTGGTATATAATGGACACTTACAGAAGTTCTGTTTGTGAGTTTAGTGTCAGGATGCATGGGACCGAATGCTCCCAGAATTTAATGGTGTGATACATTAATGTTAATTTTGTTAATATGTATGAATGTGAAAAAATAGTTAAGTAAAAACTATTATAAATAATTAGCAGAATAAATACTTACCAATGTATATGAAGAACCGGTAAAGTTTGGTTGCATTTGGCACAGTGTATAATGTTGTTATATTTATCATTAATGTGGTCACATTTATCATTAATGTGGTAATGTTTATCATCAATATTGTTATGTTTATCATTGATGTTGTTATGTTTATCATTAATGTTGATGTGTTTATCATCTGTTTTGTTATGTTATCATTAATGTTGTGATGTTCATCATCAATGTTGTTATATTTCAGTCCTGTTGTTGGCCTTAACTTCACAGATCATATTGTTGGTAATCAACCTGACAATGAGATGACCAGTGTGGCTGACTGGTGAGTATGATTGTTGTATTATGTAATATTTGTGGAATTACTGAGGTGTTTACAATAATGGTTGGTTCTTGAAGTTGGACCCATGCGTTACAAACACATACATTAGTGTGTTTATACTGTAGTGCTCTTTGTATATATAATTATGTATGTAATTAATAAGGACACAAAATATAAAGATATTTTATATAACATTGTAATATGAATAATTATAAGGTTTATGTTTTTCTTGTTTATCTGTTGTTTAAAGGCTCATTTGACATCCATAGTCAATTCAGAGCCGCCTTAAAGAAAGGAGAGATAAAATACAGGAGAACCAGGCTTTTATATCAATAGTTTTCTTGTTTCATAATGATGCTCAGTGTAAAATACCAATACACTTCTCATTTGTTTTCCTGAGATCTTAAGACACAGAATTTGACTCAGTAGTTGAGATGGGGATGTGTTTTTCTCTTAGAGATTTAATAGCAACGTACTCCGATGAGTTATTTGATTTATCTTCCATGTTTTATTGTATATTTCTGTCAATTTCCTGATATCTCGATGTATTATGTCATCCTAGGTATGAGAAAAACCTCATGTTTCATCGTTTCTGGTCCGTAGATGATCAGCAAGTTCACACAGAATACTCGGCACTCAGATCCATTGTTGTTACCAATTATGAAGAAACAATCAAAATGCCAATTAATGAACCAGCTGTCGGAAAGCGTAAGAGCCAGATACAGGTAAATCACCCTGTTAAAATTTGATATGCTACTGAAATAGTTTTATGATTACCCTTGTTAACAAATTATAAATCTTTCAACGAGTCTGGAAGTATGTTATGTGTCCTTGTATGAATGGATGGATAAGTTAAAACCATGTGATAGCTGTGAGGTAAACATGTTTTATTGAAGTGAAAATATTTCACTGAATGCTAATTCAGACCATTGTCAGAATTATTTTTATATATTGTGTATATATTTTTTTTTTATTAAAAGTCATATATTTATTCAGCGTCTGTGACTTGACAAACATACCGATATTGTTACAGTAGAACGCATCAATTGTATAGATAAAGTACTGTAAGTGTCAACAGGACAGTATATATTATATAGGCTTTGTAGAACAAGTTAAACTGAAGCAAAATGGTTTCCCGTTACCTTAATGTTGACCAGTCCTTGTTGTATCTAGATATGTGTTTTCAGGAATATGTTGATTATTATGGTGGTGCTGGAGTACAACACATTGCCATGAATACTGACAACATCATACAAACAGTGAGTAAATGCTTCACTTTGTATACCACGCACATTTATGTTTGTTTGTTTGTTAATCTATTGGAGTTTCACGCCCCTTTTCAACAGTCAGAGTCATATGAGGCAGACAGTCCACCTAACCATCGTTCCTGGGAAGAACCAGTACTAGGCTCCCATCCTCCGTATATTAGCACTTGCCTACTTTCTCACATAAAGAGACATTGTCGGTAGCTGGACTCAAACCCACGACCCTCTATCAGTGAGAGGTTACAGTGATTTGAAGTCAGCGACCTTAACCACTCTACCACAGAGGCGGGTCACACATATTTACAGCTTACTAGTTGTTGAGTGCCATCTTAATCAATGTCGAACTTTTGTCAAGATTTTTCATGATCATGAAACATACATTTACAGTGGACTCTAATTGGATTGAACTACAATATTATAGAACATATAATACGCAATTCTGACCAGAGAATGTGTTCTAGTTTTACAGGGAGTTCCAGCCAATGAGAGTCCACTGCATAATTATACCCCCAGATATGAAATATATGGGGGCTATATTGGATTCACGCTTGACGGTCGGTCGGTCGGTCGGTCGGTCCGTGCGTCTGTAGACACAATTTGTCCGGAGATTTTCTCAGCAACTACTAACAAGATTTCAATGAAACTTCACAGAAGTGATCAGTAGTAAGTCTAGTTGTGCATGCTTAAAGCATTTTTCGTTCGGATTAATTTTCCCTGAGTTATACCCCTTTGTTGTTTTTATTCAGTATATACAATAGGCAAATTTTGTCCGGACAATTTCTCAGCAATTACTCACAGGATCTCAATGAAACTTCACAGAAGTGATAAGTAGTAAGCCTAGTTGTGCATGCTTAAAGCAATTTTCGTTCAGATTAATTATCACTGAGTTATAGCCCTTTGTTGTTTTTATACAGTATATACAAAGGCAAATTTTGTCCGGACAATTTCTCAGCAACTACTCACAGGATCTCAATGAAACTTCACAGAAGTGATCAGTAGTAAGCCTAGTTGTGCATGCTTAAAGCATTTTTTGTTCGGATCAATTTTCACTGAGTTATAGCCCTTTGTTGTTTTTATACAGTATATACAATAGGCAAATTTTGTCCGGACAATTTCTCAGCAACTACTCGCAGGATTTCAACGAAACTGCACAGAAGTAATAAGTAGTTAGCCTAGTTGTGCATGCTTAAATCATTTTTCATTTGGATTGATTTTCACTGAGTTATAGCCCTTTGTTTTTTTCTACAGTATATACAATAGGCAAATTTTGTCCTGACTATTTCTCATTGACTACTGCCAGGAATTCAGCAAAACTTCTCAGAAGTGATAAGTAGTTAGCCTAGTTGTGCATCCATTAAGCTTGTCTTGGTTGGTTAAATTTTCACTGAGTTATGGCCCTTTGTTGTTTTTTATACAGTGTATATACAATATCTCAGTAACTACTCATAGGAATTCAATGAAACTTCACAGAAGTTATAAAAAGTAAGCCAAGTTGTGCATGCAATAACCAGGTTTTGTTTGGATTAATTTTCACTGAGTTATGGCCCTTTGTTTTATACAATTAGGCAAATTTTGCCCGTACCATTTCTCAGCAACTACATACAGGAATTCAGTGAAACTTCTTAGAAGTGATAAGTAGTTTGCATGTTGTTGTGCATGTCCACAATAGGTTTTGTCCAAGTAAATTCTAATGAGTTATGGCCCTTTGTTATTTTTTATATAATGTATATTTAGAAACTGGTCAGGATATATCTAAGCAACAATTTGCAGGTATTAAAAAAATGAAAATGCATTATATTTCCCTCTGTAAAATGTAACAATAACTGTGTCAAGGCCGCAGCTGGGGGTATTCATCACCTTTAGTGATAGTTCTAGTGCAGTATGGATTTGGTGGTAATATGCCATGTTATGCAAGCAGCCAACACATATCTGACTAACTTGAGTTATTTCCCTTTAATTGATGAAATTTTCCACATTTCTGGGAACTGAACAATAGTTCAGCTGTCCATAGCCGACACTCACTCGGTGCTCATGAATTTTTATGCGGACCATATAGTACATAGCACAATGTATGATGTATGGAAGACACTGAATCATCTGAATGTTGTATCTGTAGGTAACAAATCTTCGAGCGAGAGGACAAGAATTTCTTACCATTCCGAAAACTTACTACATTAATCTGAAAGAGAGGCTCCGCAAGTCAAAGGTCAAGGTCACTGAAGATTTAGATGTGGTAAGTATGTACTTCAGTCAAGTGCTGTGCATAGTACACTGTTAGTTGCTGCCTGCTTAAAAGGTCACCCTTGGAATAAAGGCCATTCTTTTAAAAACTTTCCTTATTTTTTTAGAACAAATGACTTAGGAACTAAGCTCATCTGTCAATAAGGTCACATTTTGTCTTTTTCAAGGGTGACCTTTGTTCACAGGTTTGACTATAGAATTATGATGCTGTGTGTGTTTACTTAATGTTTGGGAAATTGTTTTGTGATGATTTTGTTGTTACATTCAAACCTGTGTAAATAGGCCACCCTCGGGAAAGACCAAATGTGGCCTTTATTGACAGGTGGTCTTTATTCGGAGGTCATTATGTTCTAAATGATCAATGATGGTTAGTAAAATAATGGCCTTCATTCCCATTTGGAGATGACCTCTAACACAGGTTTGACTGTTTTTCGAATTTTCTCACATACTTTTTTTAGAGCTTTTTTCTCTCTTTAGGTCAGGAAAATTTACCTAAAAGCATTTCTCATTCATCTAACAAGAATGAGATTACATGTACATTTAGTTGAATACATTTTGTGAAATTTATTATACATGTAATATTTGCTTGTACTTAGATCAAATTTAAATACTGATACATTAAGTTATGTAGTAAGCTTTGACATTTGTTTTGATTCAGGATATAAAACATGCCCCAGCATTTTATTCTTTTAAGCCTAACACTGCAATGTGCTATGGTGAACACTTTAAGTAATGCTTGTTTTTTTCCCTTAAGGTTTAAATATATGTTTGTTTCTGGTTACATGGTCATTAAAAAAAGGGTAAGTAGGTAGGGGCTTTGTGTTTTCTTCTTGAATGCACGTAGTGAGGTAGAAAAAAGTAAAAAAGCGGATTTTCCATTCCTTGTGCCCAATAAAAAGTCTAGGGATGCAAGAAAATATTTAGGGTGATTCGGGTTACCAAACAACAAACAAATATTTTTTACACCTAAGCATTTTTTCCTTGCAGCCTTGTCTTACATGGACTTTTACTATATTTTATATATTGGACATAAAACTTAAAGATTTCTTTTGTATTTGCAACATTTACTGTTTATTTAGATTTTATTTATTTCAGTTGGAAAAGTTACACATTCTTGTGGACTATGATGACGAAGGATACTTGCTTCAAATTTTCACAAAAACTATGCAGGATCGACCAACCTTGTTCTTGGAAGTTATTCAACGAAAAAATAACAACGTAAGCTATAATACATGATTTAATATATTCAAACTGAGGCATTTTGTTTTTGGTAAAGCTGCCTATACTCGCCAATAATAGACAAACCCAACTGCTTTTGGCTCTTGTGTAAATTTTTTTATTTCAATGTAAAAAGCATTCTGACATGTATTTTTGATTCAATATAAAAATAAATTGTGAATAAATATTTCTACCTACCATATTGGTGAGTTCAATATAGCTATTATCTCTACGTAGGGTCCTATTCTAATTGTAGTGTTTGAGACTGTGGAAGTTTTATGATATATAATATTATCTAAATATGACAATGATAATATTATCTAAATATGACATTGATAATATTTTCTAAATGTGACAATGATGATATTATCTAAATGTGACTGATGATATTATTTAAATGTGACAATGATGATATTATCTAGATATATAATGATAATATTATCTAAATGTGACAATGATAATATTATCTAGATTTATAATGATAATATTATCTAAATGTGACAATGATAATATTATCTAGATATATAATGATAATATTATCTAAATGTGACAATGATGATATTATCTAGATATATAATGATAATATTATCTAAATGTGACAATGATAATATTATCTAGATACATAATGATAATATTATCTAAATGTGACAATGATAATATTATCTAAATGTGACAATGATAATATTATCTAGATATATAATGATAATATTATCTAGATATATAATGATAATATTATCTAGATATATAATGATAATATTATCTAAATGTGACAATTATAATATTATCTATATGTGACAATGATAATATTATCTAAATGTGACAATGATGATATTATCTAAATGTGACAATGATAATATTATCTAAATGTGACAATGATGATATTATTTAGATTTATAATGATAATATTATCTAAATGTGACAATGATAATATTATCTAGATTTATAATGATAATATTATCTAAATGTGACAATGATAATATTATCTAGATATATAATGATAATATTATCTAAATGTGACAATGATGATATTATCTAGATATATAATGATAATATTATCTAAATGTGACAATGATAATATTATCTAGATACATAATGATAATATTATCTAAATGTGACAATGATAATATTATCTAAATGTGACAATGATAATATTATCTAGATATATAATGATAATATTATCTAGATATATAATGATAATATTATCTAAATGTGACAATTATAATATTATCTATATGTGACAATGATAATATTATCTAAATGTGACAATGATAATATATTCTAGATATATAATGATAATATATTCTAAATATGACAATGATAATATTATCTAAATGTGACAATGATAATATTATCTAAATGTGACAATGATAATATTATCTAAATATGACAATGATAATATTATCTAAATGTGACAATGATAATACTATCTAAATGTGACAATGATAATACTATCTAAATATGACAATGATAATATTATCTAAATATGACAATGATAATATTATCTAAATGTGACAATGATAATACTATCTAAATATGACAATGATAATACTATCTAAATATGACAATGATAATACTATCTAAATGTGACAATGATAATACTATCTAAATATGACAATGATAATATTATCTAAATATGACAATGATAATATTTTCTAAATGTGACAATGATAATATTATCTAAATATGACAATGATAATATTATCTAAATGTGACAATGATAATACTATCTAAATGTGACAATGATAATATATTCTAAATGTGACAATGATAATATTATCTAAATATGACAATGATAATATTATCTAAATGTGACAATGATAATACTATCTAAATATGACAATGATAATATATTCTAAATGTGACAATGATAATATTATCTAAATATGACAATGATAATATTATCTAAATGTGACAATGATAATACTATCTAAATGTGACAATGATAATACTATCTAAATATGACAATGATAATATTATCTAAATGTGACAATGATAATATTATCTAAATGTGACAATGATAATATTATCTAAATATGACAATGATAATATTTTCTAAATGTGACAATGATAATATTTTCTAAATATGACAATGATAATACTATCTAAATATGACAATGATAATATTATCTAAATATGACAATGATAATATTATCTAAATGTGACAATGATAATACTATCTAAATGTGACAATGATAATACTATCTAAATATGACAATGATAATATTATCTAAATGTGACAATGATAATATTATCTAAATGTGACAATGATAATACTATCTAAATATGACAATGATAATATTATCTAAATGTGACAATGATAATATTATCTAAATATGACAATGATAATATATTCTAAATGTGACAATGATAATACTATCTAAATGTGACAATGATAATACTATCTAAATATGACAATGATAATACTATCTAAATATGACAATGATAATATTATCTAAATGTGACAATGATAATATTTTCTAAATGTGACAATGATAATATTTTCTAAATATGACAATGATAATATTTTCTAAATATGACAATGATAATATTTTCTAAATATGACAATGATAATACTATCTAAATATGACAATGATAATATTATCTAAATGTGACAATGATAATACTATCTAAATGTGACAATGATAATACTATCTAAATATGACAATGATAATACTATCTAAATATGACAATGATAATATTATCTAAATGTGACAATGATAATATTTTCTAAATGTGACAATGATAATATTATCTAAATATGACAATGATAATACTATCTAAATATGACAATGATAATATTTTCTAAATGTGACAATGATAATATTTTCTAAATATGACAATGATAATATTTTCTAAATATGACAATGATAATACTATCTAAATATGACAATGATAATATATTCTAAATATGACAATGATAATATTATCTAAATGTGACAATGATAATATTATCTAAATGTGACAATGATAATATTATCTAAATGTGACAATGATAATATTTTCTAAATATATAATGATAATATATTCTAAATATGACAATGATAATATTATCTAAATGTGACAATGATAATATTATCTAAATATGACAATGATAATATATTCTAAATGTGACAATGATAATATTATCTAAATGTGACAATGATAATATTATCTAAATGTGACAATGATAATATATTCTAAATATGACAATGATAATATATTCTAAATGTGACAATGATAATATTATCTAAATATGACAATGATAATATTATCTAAATGTGACAATGATAATACTATCTAAATGTGACAATGATAATACTATCTAAATATGACAATGATAATATTATCTAAATGTGACAATGATAATATTATCTAAATGTGACAATGATAATATTATCTAAATATGACAATGATAATATTTTCTAAATGTGACAATGATAATATTTTCTAAATATGACAATGATAATACTATCTAAATATGACAATGATAATATTATCTAAATATGACAATGATAATATTATCTAAATGTGACAATGATAATACTATCTAAATGTGACAATGATAATACTATCTAAATATGACAATGATAATATTATCTAAATGTGACAATGATAATATTATCTAAATGTGACAATGATAATACTATCTAAATATGACAATGATAATATTATCTAAATGTGACAATGATAATATTATCTAAATATGACAATGATAATATATTCTAAATGTGACAATGATAATACTATCTAAATGTGACAATGATAATACTATCTAAATATGACAATGATAATACTATCTAAATATGACAATGATAATATTATCTAAATGTGACAATGATAATATTTTCTAAATGTGACAATGATAATATTTTCTAAATATGACAATGATAATATTTTCTAAATATGACAATGATAATATTTTCTAAATATGACAATGATAATACTATCTAAATATGACAATGATAATATTATCTAAATGTGACAATGATAATACTATCTAAATGTGACAATGATAATACTATCTAAATATGACAATGATAATACTATCTAAATATGACAATGATAATATTATCTAAATGTGACAATGATAATATTTTCTAAATGTGACAATGATAATATTATCTAAATATGACAATGATAATACTATCTAAATATGACAATGATAATATTTTCTAAATGTGACAATGATAATATTTTCTAAATATGACAATGATAATATTTTCTAAATATGACAATGATAATACTATCTAAATATGACAATGATAATATATTCTAAATATGACAATGATAATATTATCTAAATGTGACAATGATAATATTATCTAAATGTGACAATGATAATATTATCTAAATGTGACAATGATAATATTTTCTAAATATATAATGATAATATATTCTAAATATGACAATGATAATATTATCTAAATGTGACAATGATAATATTATCTAAATATGACAATGATAATACTATCTAAATGTGACAATGATAATATTATCTAAATGTGACAATGATAATATTATCTAAATGTGACAATGATAATATTATCTAAATGTGACAATGATAATATTATCTAAATGTGACAATGATAATATTATCTAAATATGACAATGATAATATATTCTAAATGTGACAATGATAATATTATCTAAATGTGACAATGATAATATTATCTAAATGTGACAATGATAATATATTCTAAATATGACAATGATAATATTATCTAAATGTGACAATGATAATATTATCTGAATATGACAATGATGATATTATCTAAATATGACAATGATGATATTATCTAAATATGACAATGATAATATTATCTAAATATGACTATGATAATATTATCTGAATATGACAATGATGATATTATCTAAATATGAGATGATAATATTATCTAAATGTGACAATGATAATATTATCTAAATGTGACAATGATAATATTATCTAAATGTGACAATGATAATATTTTCTAAATATATAATGATAATATATTCTAAATATGACAATGATAATATTATCTAAATGTGACAATGATAATATTATCTAAATATGACAATGATAATATATTCTAAATGTGACAATGATAATATTATCTAAATGTGACAATGATAATATTATCTAAATGTGACAATGATAATATATTCTAAATATGACAATGATAATATATTCTAAATGTGACAATGATAATATTATCTAAATATGACAATGATAATATTATCTAAATGTGACAATGATAATACTATCTAAATGTGACAATGATAATACTATCTAAATATGACAATGATAATATTATCTAAATGTGACAATGATAATATTATCTAAATGTGACAATGATAATATTATCTAAATATGACAATGATAATATTTTCTAAATGTGACAATGATAATATTTTCTAAATATGACAATGATAATACTATCTAAATATGACAATGATAATATTATCTAAATATGACAATGATAATATTATCTAAATGTGACAATGATAATACTATCTAAATGTGACAATGATAATACTATCTAAATATGACAATGATAATATTATCTAAATGTGACAATGATAATATTATCTAAATGTGACAATGATAATACTATCTAAATATGACAATGATAATATTATCTAAATGTGACAATGATAATATTATCTAAATATGACAATGATAATATATTCTAAATGTGACAATGATAATACTATCTAAATGTGACAATGATAATACTATCTAAATATGACAATGATAATACTATCTAAATATGACAATGATAATATTATCTAAATGTGACAATGATAATATTTTCTAAATGTGACAATGATAATATTTTCTAAATATGACAATGATAATATTTTCTAAATATGACAATGATAATATTTTCTAAATATGACAATGATAATACTATCTAAATATGACAATGATAATATTATCTAAATGTGACAATGATAATACTATCTAAATGTGACAATGATAATACTATCTAAATATGACAATGATAATACTATCTAAATATGACAATGATAATATTATCTAAATGTGACAATGATAATATTTTCTAAATGTGACAATGATAATATTATCTAAATATGACAATGATAATACTATCTAAATATGACAATGATAATATTTTCTAAATGTGACAATGATAATATTTTCTAAATATGACAATGATAATATTTTCTAAATATGACAATGATAATACTATCTAAATATGACAATGATAATATATTCTAAATATGACAATGATAATATTATCTAAATGTGACAATGATAATATTATCTAAATGTGACAATGATAATATTATCTAAATGTGACAATGATAATATTTTCTAAATATATAATGATAATATATTCTAAATATGACAATGATAATATTATCTAAATGTGACAATGATAATATTATCTAAATATGACAATGATAATATATTCTAAATGTGACAATGATAATATTATCTAAATGTGACAATGATAATATTATCTAAATGTGACAATGATAATATATTCTAAATATGACAATGATAATATTATCTAAATGTGACAATGATAATATTATCTGAATATGACAATGATGATATTATCTAAATATGACAATGATGATATTATCTAAATATGACAATGATAATATTATCTAAATATGACTATGATAATATTATCTGAATATGACAATGATGATATTATCTAAATATGACAATGATAATATTATCTAAATATGACAATGATAATATTATCTAAATATGACAATTATAATATTATCTAAATATGACAATGATAATATTTTGTATTTTATTTTTTCAGGGATTCGGTGTAGGAAACTTCAAGTCTCTGTTTGAAGCTATTGAGATGGAACAGGCTGAGAGGGGAAATCTGTAAATATTGTTTAGCTTTGGTTCACAGCCATTATTGGACATATGAGATTCAGGCTTGTTGGCTCAATCATTTAGACTTACATCCAGATTACATTCCATGTTCTCATGATTCTGTATTTATTTCAATGTTAATCAAATACAGTAAAACCTGTGAACAAAGGCCACACTTGGGAAATATAAAATGTGGTCTTTGTTCAGAGGTATTTTTGTTGTAAATAATAACTGACAGTTTTAGAATAATTACCTTCATTTACATGGTTTTTTAAGGTGGCTGCTAACACAAAATTGACTGTACATGTAATGCCTTAATAATTATATTTTTGAATCCGTAAAGTGCCTTATTTGTAAGCATAAATCAGTCAGGGACCCTTTTGTGTCCCTTAATCAGTTTAGCAGCCTTTGATACCCTACTTCGAAAACATTACAGTGAATAATTCAGCTTGCAATGTTATTTGTTTTATTCTAAACTTTGTTTAAAGAGATTAGTCATCTAATGTAGATGTATTTGTCATGTAATTGTGTTGTGTTTTTCTGAGCAATAAGAACTACCTGTGACATGTTTTATTAAGATATAACTGAAACTGTCTATTTTAATTTACAGATATTAATCAATACAGTGGCTAAGAACTTAAGATGTATAAATTTAACATTTATGATCTTTTTTGTATGTCAGTATAGTTATGTACTGAACAGAAAAAAAATGTTGCAGTTTTTGTAGAATGGACTAGACTTGTCTGTTAGTCAACTTTACTGATTGAGGTATTTCTAAAAATCAGACCAAAGATATTTAATTTTCAATAAGGTCCATGGTTCCCCTGATATTTTCATGTTGTTTATTTATTAACAAATCAATTAAGCCAATTGGCCCATGAGGATAATATATTTACAACATATTTTCTACATACATGTTGAAATGTCTTGTGATAAATAATTATGATGATCAGTTGACAATCAGTTGTGCATTGCATTTACCTGTCCAAGTCATTTTTTTTCAGATTTAACTTTGTTACATTAGCATTATTTTTGCACCTTTTTAGTGCCAATTTGTACCTTATGGCTTTATTATATATGTTGTGTTAGCCTCTACATGTATATGTTCTTGAGTATTTACTGATATGTTAAAAGTCTCCTGTTTTTATCAGAATATTTGAGTCATTCTGAACTTTTTTTGCTTAATGTCAATTCTGTTGGTTAGGCCTAAAAATTTGTTTGTTTCTCAGGTTATATGTTTTGTTCAATGTAAAATTATACATGTATTGTAAACTGATGGACTTTGTGCCTTATGTTTGAAATAAATATCAATCTACCATGTTTATTAAAAATAAGGTTGATAGAATTGGGCATCTTTTCTTTTGAAGGGTTTGGAAGAGTAAAAAAGTTAGAGAGTAGATTTTCTGTTCCTTGGCCTGATAAAAATTCTACGGGTCATGGGGAAAAATTAGGGTAGATTAGGTAAGCAGGAAACAAACAATTTTTTATGCTTTATTATACATGCATCTTCTTTTGCTATAATTACTGCTGAAATAGCAAATATAAATACAGGGTTGTCAGTTTATATGTCAATGTTTTATGTATTGTTATGTTGATTAATGGTTACAGAATCTCTATTGTAAGTCCGTAGTTTTAATGTTGGTTTCTGATACTACGATTTCTTTCCATTTATTATAACAGTCAGATAAATGTCTGGACTAAAGATTTGATATCATTACAGGATTGAGATCTCATTTTTACTGTACAGTAACTTTTGTTTGGGAGGAAGAAGTTTGACAATCTCAACATTTTTTTATGCCCCACGCCATTCAAAATGGCGGAAGGGCATGAAGTGTGTTACCCCTGTCCGTCCGTGCATCTGTTCAATTTTTTATTTCCAAGCAATTAGTTTAGAAATATTTCATGGATTGGCTTCATATTTTACATGAAGGCATAATACAGGTCAAGTTGAATTTCTATTAAAATCTGAACATTTTCACAGGAGTTATAGCCCCTTTTTGACTTACCTCTCAAGGCGGCATTTGTGTTCCTATAATAGACACATTTCTAGTTGGAATTATTACTTTATAGCTTTTGTGCCTTTATATGTAATCAGGAAGTTTGTTGATATTTTATTTATACTACATCATTTGTGTAACTAGTGCTTATATACATGTACTTATCTTAATTTCATGTAAGTAGAAATATATTTGTAAAAATCAAGTGATCATCACATTATGTGGATTGTATTAAATTATGCAATTTTAGTTGCAATTTTTAGGCAGAGTGCAGAGTGTATCTAAAAGTGAAGGATAAACGAAATCGAATAGTTGCCAATTTGTAGATCTTGCAAGAATGTTATTGCAATATAAACAATTCTAGAGGAGAAATCTTCCAGACAATTTATTATGCTGATTTTCAGTGCATGGTTTTCAATGATTGGCATTGTATGTTGAACAATTAATCTGTTTATTTTTATTGGAAACTTTTAAACAGCATTCCTTTCTCTGAGAAGTATTATACATGTATTATCCAAAGTCGTGTTGTTCAATTTCTTTCCATGTCTTTAGATATTTTCTCATAAATTGACAAATCTCTGTAGATGGAAGATGATAAAATCTACAAATAAATGTATGGTTGTTTATTGACCAGTGTTGTTTTTATTACATTAGACTAGTATACATACATACAGTGATTGGTGTTACACTATGCAGTTAAATATGTTAGCAAATGACATTAGTCCACATAAAAAGGATGATTGGTGAGTCACTATGAAATTTCACATGCCTCTTACTATGGTAGTCCTTAACTGAATACACTGTTTATAAATCTATTATCCTGACTGGTGACCCTTGCTCTGTTACATGAGCACTACTCTGTCTGCGGCACCATGAATACTTATCTATTTGGGATCAACAACAACATGATTACCTCTCTATTTGTGATCAGCAACGAGATAAACACGTCTCTCTATTAGGGCAGCAACAACATGAACACTATAGATGTTAAACAACAATCATAATACCACCCTAGCTGGCTACAGAGAAGGAAGCGGACTTGTATGGATCAGATATTCACATTACGCCAGATCATCGAACAGTGCAATGAATTGAACGCAAAAACCTAACCTTACTTCATGAATTTCCAAAAAGCGCCTGACAGCGTACACAAACCAGCATTGTGAAGGATTCTTGCCAACTATTGGATACCAGAAGAGACCATCAGGCTCATTAAAAAGCTATACACACCTTCAGTGCCAAAGTCATCTGGGACACAGTCCTCATGTCCTATTTCCAGTTTAGGACTAGATCGAGTAAAACATGGTTGCTTGATGTTTCCATTACTCTTCTCAATGTGCATTGATTGGCTGATTAAAGTCCCAATCAATAGTACATCCAGGGGCTACAGTGGACCTTCGCAGAATCCTTGGAAGACCTTGCTTGGTTTCGCTGACGACTTCGCTCTAGACAAGCGCTACCAAGACATCCAAGCCAAGACCGACAGTCTTGCCTCACTTGGTAAACAGATTAGGCTTAACGTCAATGCCACAAATACCAAGACCATTAAAGTTTATGTTAGGACTGAACATCCGATCACCGTCACCAACAGTGCCAATGAAAATGCGAGTGCGTTTGTGTACCTTGGCTGCAACATTACCAATGGTGGCAACTCCACAAAGATGTCAACAGCAGAATATCAAACGCCAGTTGATCTTATACATGGCGTTAAAGAGTATCTGGAAGTTCCCCTTCAGAAAACATCAACAAAGCTCATGATCTTCAAACCTAACGTACATTTGTACTTGCTGTTCCGCTGTATGACTCAGAGTCAAGAAATAGAAATAATACAATTGGTTTTCATTTTATATGTATATGAAGACAAACAATTACTAGTATCTGACCGTTTTCTTGTCACCAGCTCCTGCCTTAAAATATGATACTGCTTGAAACACACATATTTATCAATGTTTAATTAACACAAGGACATTGTGACGTCGACATTGTCTCACCTTTTGGATTATAAGGATTCAGCATATTTACAAATTCAAAAATTTATCTGAAACAGACAGTTCAATAAGCCAATATTAGAAATGTAAGATACTCTGTTGGTGTCTTAACAGTCAAATTATAGTGATTATATCCACACAAACTTTTACTTATTGATATAAGTGCAGACAGTTCCATGTTTCATGTACTTGCCACATTATGTACATTATTTGCGCATCGTCGCTTCTCTTAAATATGGAATAAAAATGATGAAAATTGTGTTTCTTTATGTTTACTGTAATTAAATGACAAGGTTGCCCTTATCAAATTTTGAGTAGTTTATAAATATTCTGCCTGACTGTCTGATTCGTCATGTATAACCAATGTACAGAACAGAACAGAATATTTATTTCGTCTTATACATAGTAGATCGACAAATATACATATAGATATATATACAAACACATAACAAACAAACAACCAACACGTGACAAGCAAGGTGTGCAAGTTTCAAATACAAATACATACATAACAACAGGAGGAGGAACATAATGATCTGTCTTCAGTAATAAGTGCATTTCTGATACACAAAGCTTCTTTAACTAATTTGTACATGATAAACATGATGAACATATCATATAGAAGTGTGACATTGGAATGACGTACTTGGCAATTTATTGTGATTCATTATTCAATTAAGCCATTTACGAGACGAAGACTTAAAACTATGTTCGCGTTTGATTGGTCAGATAAAACTATACGTAATTTAAGTTAAGGCCTGTCTCATTTGAATGCGTTTTTTTAGTTATTAAAAACGGCTCATACAATCAAAAGTTATAAATTTGTCGCAACGGTGTCACATATTATGAAACACCCTGTATATACATAAAATAATAGAACATGTATACAATCAATCACAAATAAAAACAATGTCACATATCTTTGCACTGAATATAATTACATAAGTTACAATGAGCATGATGTACGAAGCATATTGTAAAATGATACATTTTGATTGATGCTTTCCAATGCAGTTCATAATGAAATTAAGCACACATATGCATTTTACGGCATGATTTTTGATCAAATAAATACAAATATGCCGCTAAAATGTAAACATTGAAAAGGGTAAAAAAAGAATTAAAGGATCACTCTGTATGTACATATACGCTAAAATGTACAAGTTCTGCATAGTACAGTTTACAACATACTTGCTTGAGAACTCAGTTTTGATATGCATCATCGATCATACACGCATTAACGCTCACAAACTGGCTTATATAAATACTTGTGACATGTTTAATAAAAGTGCATGTATATGTAGTTCATTTTATGTACATACTTGACATATCATTAGATGATATTTTAAAATGTATCATCAATTTGCAGTGAATGAGCATGAATTTATTGTAACAACAAATCAGACGTGTATGCGAGTAGAAGTTTGACCAAATATCACCAATTCATAATATATTCGTTCGCAGCACGTGGTTGGAATGCCTATAGTGACATAGATAATCGTACAATCGCAGAGATAGGCGACATTCATGTGGTGACATGTCTCAAAATTGACGAGGAATCGCCTTTCGAACTATTGTAACTACATGTTAATGTTTTGTTTCTGTGTATTGGTATTTGGAAATGAGCGCCTGTACAGGCCTCTTCACCCCAGTAAAATTGGAACGGAGATTTCAATTAAACAAGTTTCTTAATAGGCTACATAACAAAATGCTAACATTCCATAAAGGCACGAGAACTGTGATAATACATCTTTCGTAACTCAAACAAGTACAGGACAGAATCCAGTTTTAAAACTTACATTTAACTTGATTTAAGGATAATACTGCTGTTCTAGTATATATCACACCCCACAGAGGGTGATAGAGCGTAATATTCACCCGATACAAATATCCAGATGATTTATTTTGCATAAACAAGGTAAAAGTTGACGCCGCACAACGTACGACGCCGGACGCCGGACAAACACTGATCGCAAAAGCTCATCTTGAAAACAAAGTGCTCATGTGAGCTAAAAACATTATTTACACTATTATTAACACTATTTACGGGCAACAAGTTTTTTTTATCAAAATAAATCTAAAGCATGTCATATATCTAATGATAGAATCCAAACAATGTGCTGTGACTGTCTTTACTTATGTCATCATATGAGTGATATGAAATGTACTACATCACTAACAATGCGAAAAAACGCAATAAAAAATGAATGGTTAGGGACTGGAAGAATGGACCATCAGAGTACACAGAGCTTACACAACGTACATGGAGAACTGCAAAAAGATGCCCCTTAAAAAGATGCCTACACGTTATAATAGGATAAGTTACGCCCCTGACAGTCACAGACATAATTTATAAAAACATGTTTTTATTGTAGACTTTAGACGCAGTTTCTCACTAAAATGAATCATTTTACAGCCTTTTGAATACTTCAACTAAAACATTCTTAAAAAAATAAATAACAACAATTAGAGATAAATTACCCAATATATTTTAAATGTGTAGGGTTCGTGGACAAACATTCCTTCTTCTTGTTCCTATCACCCTAATATCTAAGGGAAGCAACTCGAACTGACTTTTGAATCCAAAACAAATTTTCCCACGGTCCTCAGACACATCGTCATATAATATCGTTTTTGTGATTATTATCAGCTAAATAAATGTTTGACTTTTAGATAGGGATATATGTAAGGATGTTAAATTAATGATTTGAGGCAGAAAACCAGGAAAATAAAGTCAGAATAACATTTTGTGGGTTTTAATAAGGGAGATAATTTGAACGTAGTGGTATGGTAATTTGGTGCAAAATTCTCCGTAATCTGAAAATCATTTCTTCAATATTTCTTAGATTATTTGTCTTAGGATGATAAAATTGCATATTTATGTAGAGTTATCTTTAAATAGGCTATACAAGCAGAAAAAAGATCGAATTTCAGAATTTGAATTTGAACAATATTATAAGCATTTGAGTGAAAGTTGTTCTTTTCATATTTTTTTTTATTTTCTAACTTCGCAAACTTCGATTGCGGGGTTTTAACAACATGTATAAATAGAAAATGAAAAATAGAATTATGATAATATTGTTCAAATTCTGTAATTCGATATTTTTTCTGGATTATGCTGCAGAATGCGTCTCCGGCAATCTACAATGAAAAGATGCCCCGGATCCCCTTAGATATGTAGGTGCCTACACATTATCATAGGACAAGCTACGTCCCTGTACATGTGTGCTAGGTCATCTGTCTTAGGCCATCGCACTCAGATTCCTACTAACAACTTAATCGTCAACAAACATTGCAAGTCGTTAACCCCAACCACCGGTCATTCATCCCTAAACAGCTTGATCGAACACGTAAACATAAACAACAGTTTGTATATTGAAACGGGGGCATTTTAGTATCGTGTCACGTATACTATGCTCGCCTAGTTAATGTTAACTGAATTCGTTGATTTTGATATTTTTGAAAAAAAAAATGAAATTCGCCATATCGTTGTCTGTCATTTTCTTCAATAGTATTACCTCGTCAGAGAATAAAATACAATTATTTATCAATTAACGGTATAAGCATAATAAGATTGTCCAGAGTTTCTCGACTAGACAAATTTAACAAGTCAATAATTTTAAACATGTATATCTGTCTCTCTAGAATAGAAAATGGTATTCATCCTCTGTTTGCTCATTTTCACAAATTTCACATTTACGTTGGATTTGGTATATTCTTGAACCACCTTGCCTACATTTTCTATTCTTAGCCTATGGGCGCATGTAAGATTTTTGTAAAACTGTTTCTAACCCTAAGTATGGTAGAAATCAACAATAAGCCTTTTTAAAGTTACCGAGGAAGCCCACCATTTACAGAAGATCATTATACTTGATTGACTAGAAATTTAGAAGAATTAGCAATTTTTAAAATATTCGATGTTTTTTGAGTAAATACTTCATCCGTGTTTTAGTGTTGGCTGCGTACAAAGCAGAATTCACGATGCTCTTAATAAACTGAAGTACAGTCAACCATATGTCAGCGCCCCTTCCGCACAAAGGACACCCTGTGAATTAAGACTTTTGTTTTTAAAACCATCATTGACTATTCAGAACAAAAAACTCCGAAACCGACTAAACCTGTCAATAAAGACCATAATTTGTCTTTCACAAACTGGCCTTTGTTTACAGGTTTGACTGTGCACGTATCATCAACACCGGCTCTGCTAAAAATGATGTTTAAGTATCATGTATGTCCTTTTTCCTTAATTCAAAATCATAGATTTTTTCTTCCAACACATCATCAGACGAAAAGGTGAGTTAACGCATTATATTCTACTTACTGTCTTTCTCGGAGTGGTGACAATCTTGAAACGAAAAATTTGTCTGTGATCACGTTTAGAACAATTTTGACCACAGATTCAAAAACATCTCGCGCCTTTACTAAAGTTTGTAGAATAAATCATCGATTTAATAATTTTCTAAGAATTACTTTTAATTCCTAGACAAAAGTAAAGAAAAATCTTACATTGTCAGTAAACATTGGCGAAAACTAAGATACCTTCGATATCCTTAAATAATTGTTCGTTTTAGTTGGTTTATGAGTCCTGACTATTTATCGACATTAGAATTTTAGGTACATTTTTGTAAATTCAATCGTATGGTACGCTGCGTTCATCTTATCGGTCCTTGTCGTATCATATAGGCTGGGCATTCAGCGAGTACGCACTGGCAAATCTTTTTTTACACACGTATTTGTGCCGTGAAGGAAGACGATGGTAAATGAAATTATCAATTTTAATATGATTATGATCTACTTTTTATGATTTATAAAAGATGTTGTTGTCAGTGATGATTTGTTAGTATTTAAAAAAAAAACAAGGATTTCATTTCTATTTGTTTGTTCTTTCCAGACATCTTACGAACGGGGATCTAAAGTAAGTGTGTTACATTATTTTGTTGAATTCTGTGTTTTTGAAATTAGTCTATCGTAATTCATCAAGAAAAAAATTAAAATAGATATAATTATGTAAATAAAATAAATAAATACTGAAGGTGCCAGAATCATGATAATAAACATTGTTGTAAAAAGGTTACACATCTTAGAATTTGTGAAGACTTTTTGTCAAATACAGATGTTTATAATATCCCTGGAGTGATTATTTTCGTTAAAGTACATTTTGTATAATGGACCGCGGCACACTTATTGACGATCTGAACAACATTAGTTACAAACAGTGTTTTCTGTTCAGCACATAAAAGAAAAACACCTTTTTGCTACTCAATTCAGTGAACAAATACTCATTTATTGAATAAGCACTTGCTTTTCGTTAACCATACCCAACTTTCGCGGACATGCTGATTTAGAAAATCGATAAAAAAATTACATTAAACAAAGAAGGGGATTTTCGCTATAATCGTCATAACTTTTATTCTATTTAAAATACGAAATTTGTACTCATCACAAAAGTTTAATTAATCTTTTATCTTTCTAATTGTGTATTTTTTATTATTTTAAATTAATGCTTTCTTCGACCCTTTTGCGTTTGAAAAAGACACCTATCGATTCCCTCTATATTCATTGTAAAACGCGTAAAATTGGTAGATTTTTCAATGAAAATTTGATGTTTTCAGCTTCATAACTTTTTTGGGGGAAATGTGATCAAAGTTGTACTCATTGCATTCGTTTTGAAAATTTAATTTCATTCACCATGTAAAATATGAAAACAATCAAATAATATCTTCTTCGACCCTTTTGATGATTTTTAAAACTACCCCTTAGATTTTTTTAAGTTCAATTCGTCAATCGTTCGGCAAATCTCGGACATTTTCGTACGTTTACGGAAACAACGTGCATTTGGCGATGATCATATCTGCTGATTAGGTACCCATATATATACAGCCACAGCATGATGTATTATACAGGGTTATAAAAATTAGACGCGTTGAATCAAGTTTTAGGATAATTGAGGTTGAAGACTAAAACATATTACAACATGGATGAAAATATTAGAATCTGTGAAATTTATGTGTGTGAAGTTGGCAATGCAATCGACAATCGACATTCAATGTCTAGCTCGACAATCGACATTCATCTCGACATTCGTAAAACAGACTGTATATAGCCGTCAAAGTAATGAAATTTCGAATGTCTAGCTCGACAATCGACATTCATCTCGACATTCGAAAAAGGGACTGTATATAGCCGTCAAAGTAATGAAATTTCGAATGTCTAGCTCGACAATCGACATTCATCTCGACATTCGAAGTTACGACTGTATCGCCGTCAAAGTAATGAAATTTCGAATGTCTAGCTCGACAATCGACATTCATCTCGACATTCGAAAAACGGACTGTATCGCCGTCAAAGTAATGAAATTTCGAATGTCTAGCTCGACAATCGACATTCATCTCGACATTCGAAAAACGGACTGTATCGCCGTCAAAGTAACGAAATTTCGAATGTCTAGCTCGACAATCGACATTCATCTCGACATTCGAAAAACGGACTGTATATAGCCGTCAAAGTAATGAAATTTCGAATGTCTAGCTCGACAATCGACATTCATCTCGACATTCGTGAAACAGGCTGTATGGCCATCATAATAATGTAAATTTCGAATGTCTAGCTCGACAATCGACATTCATTTCGACATTCGAAAAACGGACTGTATATAGTCGTCAAAGTAATGAAATTTCGAATGTCTAGCTCGACAATCGACATTCATCTCGACATTCGAAGTTACGACTGTATCGCCGTAAAAGTAAAGAAATTTCGAATGTTTAGCTAGACAATCGACATTCATCTCGACATTCGAAATACAAACTGTATTGCCGTCAAAGTAATGAAATTTCGAATGTCTAGCTCGACAATCGACATTCATCTCGACATTCAAAAAACGAACTGTATAGCCGTCCAAGTAATGTAAATTTCGAATGTCTAGCTCGACAATCGACATTCATCTCGACATTCGAAGTTACGACTGTATCGCCGTTAAAGTAAAGAAATTTCGAATGTCTAGCTCGACAATCGACATTCATCTCGACATTCGTGAAACAGGCTGTATGGCTATCATAATAATGTAAATTTTGAATGTCTAGCTAGACAATCGACATTCATCTCGACATTCGAACTTACGACTGTATCGCCGTCAAAGTAATGAAATTTCGAATGTCTAGCTCGACAATCGACATTCATCTCGACATTCGAAAAACGGACTGTATCGCCGTCAAAGTAACGAAATTTCGAATGTCTAGCTAGACAATCGACATTCATCTCGACATTCGTGAAACAGGCTGTATGGCCGTCATGATAATGTAAATTTCGAATGTCTAGCTCGACAAACGACATTCATCTCGACATTCGAAAAACGGACTGTATATAGTCGTCAAAGTAATGAAATTTCGAAAGTCTAGCTCGACAATCGACATTCATCACGACATTCGAAAAACGGACTGTATCGCCGTCAAAGTAACGAAATTTCGAATGTCTAGCTAGACAATCGACATTCATCTCGACATTCGTGAAACAGGCTGTATGCCCATCATAATAATGAAAATTTCGAATGTCTAGCTAGACAATCGACATTCATCTCGACATTCGTAAAACAGACTGTATATAGCCGTCAAAGTAATGAAATTTCGAATGTCTAGCTCGACAATCGACATTCATCTCGACATTCGAAAAAGGGAGTGTATATAGCCGTCAAAGTAATGAAATTTCGAATGTCTAGCTCGACAATCGACATTCATCTCGACATTCGAAGTTACGACTGTATCGCCGTCAAAGTAATGAAATTTCGAATGTCTAGCTCGACAATCGACATTCATCTCGAAATTCGAAAAACGGACTGTATCGCCGTCAAAGTAATGAAATTTCGAATGTCTAGCTCGACAATCGACATTCATCCCGACATTCGAAAAACGGACTGTATCGCCGTCAAAGTAACGACATTTCGAATGTCTAGCTCGACAATCGACATTCATCTCGACATTCGAAAAAGGGACTGTATATAGCCGTCAAAGTAATGAAATTTCGAATGTCTAGCTCGACAATCGACATTCATCTCGACATTCGAAAAACGAACTGTATCGCCGTCAAAGTAACGAAATTTCGAATGTCTAGCTCGACAATCGACATTCATCTCGACATTCGTGAAACAGGCTGTATGGCCATCATAATAATGTAAATTTCGAATGTCTAGCTCGACAATCGACATTCATCTCGACATTCGAACTTACGACTGTATCGCCGTCAAAGTAATGAAATTTCGAATGTCTAGCTCGACAATCGACATTCATCTCGACATTCGAAAAACGGACTGTATCGCCGTCAAAGTAACGAAATTTCGAATGTCTAGCTAGACAATCGACATTCATCTCGACATTCGTGAAACAGGCTGTATGCCCATCATAATAATGTAAATTTCGAATGTCTAGCTAGACAATCGACATTCATCTCGACATTCGTAAAACAGACTGTATATAGCCGTCAAAGTAATGAAATTTCGAATGTCTAGCTCGACAATCGACATTCATCTCGACATTCGAAGTTACGACTGTATCGCCGTCAAAGTAATGAAATTTCGAATGTCTAGCTCGACAATCGACATTCATCTCGAAATTCGAAAAACGGACTGTATCGCCGTCAAAGTAATGAAATTTCGAATGTCTAGCTCGACAATCGACATTCATCCCGACATTCGAAAAACGGACTGTATCGCCGTCAAAGTAACGACATTTCGAATGTCTAGCTCGACAATCGACATTCATCTCGACATTCGTGAAACAGGCTGTATGGCCATCATAATAATGTAAATTTCGAATGTCTAGCTCGACAATCGACATTCATCTCGACATTCGAAAAACGGACTGTATATAGTCGTCAAAGTAATGAAATTTCGAATGTCTAGCTCGACAATCGACATTCATCTCGACATTCGAAGTTACGACTGTATCGCCGTTAAAGTAAAGAAATTTCGAATGTCTAGCTAGACAATCGACATTCATCTCGACATTCGTGAAACAGGCTGTATGGCTATCATAATAATGTAAATTTCGAATGTCTAGCTAGACAATCGACATTCATCTCGACATTCGAAGTTACGACTGTATCGCCGTCAAAGTAATGAAATTTCGAATGTCTAGCTGGACAATCGACATTCATCTCGACATTCGAAAAACGGACTGTATCGCCGTCAAAGTAACGAAATTTCGAATGTCTAGCTAGACAATCGACATTCATCTCGACATTCGTGAAACAGGCTGTATGGCCGTCATAATAATGTAAATTTCGAATGTCTAGCTCGACAATCGACATTCATCTCGACATTCGAAAAACGGACTGTATATAGTTGTCAAAGTAATGGAATTTCGAATGTCTAGCTAGACAATCGACATTCATCTCGACATTCGAAAAACGAACTGTGTAGCCGTCACAGTAATGACATTTCGAATGTCTAGCTCGACAATCGACATTCACCTCGACATTCGAAAAACGGACTGTTTATAGCCGTCAAAGTTATGAAATTTCGAATGTCTAGCTAGACAATCGACATTGTCGAGATGAATGTCGAATTTCGAGCTAGACATTCGAAATTTCATTACTTTGACGGCGATACAGTCCGTTTTTCGAATGTCGCGATGAATATCGATTGTTGAGCTAGACATTCGAAATTTCTTTACTTTGACGGCGATACAGTCGTAACTTCGAATGTCGAGATGAATGTCGATTGTCTAGCTAGACATTCGAAATTTACATTATTATGATAGCCATACAGCCTGTTTCACGAATGTCGAGATGAATGTCGATTGTCGAGCTAGACATTCGAAATTCTTTACTTTGACGGCGATACAGTCGTAACTTCGAATGTCGAGATGAATGTCGATTGTCTAGCTAGACATTCGAAATTTCATTACTTTGACGACTATATACAGTCCGTTTTTCGAATGTCGAGATGAATGTCGATTGTCGAGCTAGACATTCGAAATTTCATTACTTTGACGGCTATACATGTCGTTTTCGAATGTCGTGATGAATGTCGATTGTCGAGCTAGACATTCGAAATTTCATTACTTTGACGACTATATACAGTCCGTTTTTCGAATGTCGAGATGAATGTCGATTGTCGAGCTAGACATTCGAAATTTCTTTACTTTGACGGCGATACAGTCGTAAGTTCGAATGTCGAGATGAATGTCGATTGTCTAGCTAGACATTCGAAGTTTCTTTACTTTGACGGCGATACAGTCGTTACTTCGAATGTCGAGATGAATGTCGATTGTCTAGCTAGACATTCGACATTTCTTTACTTTGACGGCGATACAGTCGTAAGTTCGAATGTCGAGATGAATGTCGATTGTCTAGCTAGACATTCGAAATTTCATTACTTTGACTGCTATACAGTTCGTTTTTCGAATGTCGAGATGAATGTCGATTGTCTAGCTAGACATTCGAAATTTCTTTTCTTTGACGGCGATACAGTCGTAAGTTCGAATGTCGAGATGAATGTCGATTGTCTAGCTAGACATTCGAAATTTCATTACTTTGACTGCTATACAGTTCGTTTTTCGAATGTCGAGATGAATGTCGATTGTCGAGCTAGACATTCGAAATTTCATTAGTTTGACGGCAATACAGTCCGTTTTTCGAATGTCGAGATGAATGTCGATTGTCTAGCTAGACCTTCGAAATTTCGTTACTTTGACGGCGATACAGTCCGTTTTTCGAATGTCGATTGTCGAGCTAGACATTCGAAATTTCATTACTTTGACGGTGATACAGTCCGTTTTTCGAATGTCGAGATGAATGTCGATTGTCGAGCTAGACATTCGAAATTTCATTACTTTGACGGCGATACAGTCGTAAGTTCGAATGTCGAGATGAATGTCGATTGTCGAGCTAGACATTCGAAATTTCATTACTTTGACGGCTATACAGTTCGTTTTTCGAATGTCGAGATGAATGTCGATTGTCGAGCTAGACATTCGAAATTTCATTACTTTGACGGCAATACAGTCCGTATTTCGAATGTCGAGATGAATGTCGATTGTCTAGCTAGACATTCGAAATTTACATTATTATGATGGCCATACAGCCTGTTTCACGAATGTCGAGATGGATGTCGATTGTCTAGCTAGACATTCGAAATTTCGTTACTTTGACGGCGATACAGTCCGTTTTTCGAATGTCGAGATGAATGTCGATTGTCGAGCTAGACATTCGAAATTTCATTACTTTGACGGCTATATACAGTCCGTTTTTCGAATGTCGAGATGAATGTCGATTGTCGAGCTAGACATTCGAAATTTCATTACTTTGACGGCTATACAGTTCGTTTTTCGAATGTCGAGATGAATGTCGATTGTCGAGCTAGACATTCGAAATTTCATTACTTTGACGGCTATACAGTCCGTTTTTCGAATGTCGAGGTGAATGTCGATTGTCGAGCTAGACATTCGAAATTTACATTATTATGATAGCCATACAGCCTGTTTCACGAATGTCGAGATGAATGTCGATTGTCGAGCTAGACATTGAATGTCGATTGTCGATTGCATTGCCAACTTCACACACATGAACTATTTTACTTTACTTCCGTATAAATATTTATAACCCAATTTGTTGATATTATAAAAAAAAAAAAAAAAAAAAAATGGTTTTCATTATTGTTAAAGCCCCATTAGCTTTTTGGATGTTAAAATTTAAGTAGGTCTTATTTTACCTAGATAAATGTGAAAATGAATTTTACTTGCAATAAAAACGTTCCAATTTTTTTTTATCACAAAGTACATATAGAAATACAGCACAGTAGTTTTAACCATGTTGCAAAAAAATAAGAAAAAGCATCTGAAAACTATTTTATGAGATATGCCTAATGGAAGGTATTATGTAAATATTGTTACAGATCAAGTAATATATATTTCTTATATTTTACTATCATTTCATCTATTGTTCTAATAGGCCTTAAATAGACGATGATATTTCATTAAATGAAATTTATTATTAATACATTTTTGATAATATAACTATATGCTAAATATATCATTTTGTCATACGTCCACATGTCACTTATAAAAACATATCATAAAATAATATAGATTAACTACTTTGTATATTTATTTTTTCAATGATGTGTAAACAAAGGACGGATAATCAATTCATATTTTTGAGATCCCTTTATATGGTTGCTAACTTTACCTGATTATTGATTTTTATACGCATCTCACATTATTTACAAAAAATTGGGCACCTCGAGTTATATTTGTTGGATATCATTTCAATTAAGACGGATGGAAATTGCCATAAAATTGCAGAATTTGATTGTACTGTTTATACAGGGCCCGTATTCACAAACTAACTAAGATTATCTAAATTATCTTAGTTTTCGCCAAATTTTGCTAACTTTGCAAGATTTTTCTTAACTTTCGTCTTAGAGTGAAAAGAAATCTTAGAAAAATTCTTACATCGACGATTTTTTATGTGTGTGAAGTTGGCAATGCAATCGACAATCGACATTCAATGTCTAGCTCGACAATCGACATTCATCTCGACATTCGTGAAACAGGCTGTATGGCTATCATAATAATGTAAATTTCGAATGTCTAGCTCGACAATCGACATTCACCTCGACATTCGAAAAACGGACTGTATAGCCGTCAAAGTAATGAAATTTCGAATGTCTAGCTCGACAATCGACATTCATCTCGACATTCGAAAAACGAACTGTATAGCCGTCAAAGTAATGAAATTTCGAATGTCTAGCTCGACAATCGACATTCATCTCGACATTCGAAAAACGGACTGTATATAGCCGTCAAAGTAATGAAATTTCGAATGTCTAGCTCGACAATCGACATTCATCTCGACATTCGAAAAACGGACTGTATCGCCGTCAAAGTAACGAAATTTCGAATGTCTAGCTAGACAATCGACATCCATCTCGACATTCGTGAAACAGGCTGTATGGCCATCATAATAATGTAAATTTCGAATGTCTAGCTAGACAATCGACATTCATCTCGACATTCGAAATACGGACTGTATTGCCGTCAAAGTAATGAAATTTCGAATGTCTAGCTCGACAATCGACATTCATCTCGACATTCGAAAAACGAACTGTATAGCCGTCAAAGTAATGAAATTTCGAATGTCTAGCTCGACAATCGACATTCATCTCGACATTCGAACTTACGACTGTATCGCCGTCAAAGTAATGAAATTTCGAATGTCTAGCTCGACAATCGACATTCATCTCGACATTCGAAAAACGGACTGTATCGCCGTCAAAGTAATGAAATTTCGAATGTCTAGCTCGACAATCGACATTCGAAAAACGGACTGTATCGCCGTCAAAGTAACGAAATTTCGAAGGTCTAGCTAGACAATCGACATTCATCTCGACATTCGAAAAACGGACTGTATTGCCGTCAAACTAATGAAATTTCGAATGTCTAGCTCGACAATCGACATTCATCTCGACATTCGAAAAACGAACTGTATAGCAGTCAAAGTAATGAAATTTCGAATGTCTAGCTAGACAATCGACATTCATCTCGACATTCGAACTTACGACTGTATCGCCGTCAAAGAAAAGAAATTTCGAATGTCTAGCTAGACAATCGACATTCATCTCGACATTCGAAAAACGAACTGTATAGCAGTCAAAGTAATGAAATTTCGAATGTCTAGCTAGACAATCGACATTCATCTCGACATTCGAACTTACGACTGTATCGCCGTCAAAGTAAAGAAATGTCGAATGTCTAGCTAGACAATCGACATTCATCTCGACATTCGAAGTAACGACTGTATCGCCGTCAAAGTAAAGAAACTTCGAATGTCTAGCTACACAATCGACATTCATCTCGACATTCGAACTTACGACTGTATCGCCGTCAAAGTAAAGAAATTTCGAATGTCTAGCTCGACAATCGACATTCATCTCGACATTCGAAAAACGGACTGTATATAGTCGTCAAAGTAATGAAATTTCGAATGTCTAGCTCGACAATCGACATTCATCTCGACATTCGAAAACGACATGTATAGCCGTCAAAGTAATGAAATTTCGAATGTCTAGCTCGACAATCGACATTCATCTCGACATTCGAAAAACGGACTGTATATAGTCGTCAAAGTAATGAAATTTCGAATGTCTAGCTAGACAATCGACATTCATCTCGACATTCGAAGTTACGACTGTATCGCCGTCAAAGTAAAGAATTTCGAATGTCTAGCTCGACAATCGACATTCATCTCGACATTCGTGAAACAGGCTGTATGGCTATCATAATAATGTAAATTTCGAATGTCTAGCTAGACAATCGACATTCATCTCGACATTCGAAGTTACGACTGTATCGCCGTCAAAGTAAAGAAATTTCGAATGTCTAGCTCAACAATCGATATTCATCGCGACATTCGAAAAACGGACTGTATCGCCGTCAAAGTAATGAAATTTCGAATGTCTAGCTCGAAATTCGACATTCATCTCGACAATGTCGATTGTCTAGCTAGACATTCGAAATTTCATAACTTTGACGGCTATAAACAGTCCGTTTTTCGAATGTCGAGGTGAATGTCGATTGTCGAGCTAGACATTCGAAATGTCATTACTGTGACGGCTACACAGTTCGTTTTTCGAATGTCGAGATGAATGTCGATTGTCTAGCTAGACATTCGAAATTCCATTACTTTGACAACTATATACAGTCCGTTTTTCGAATGTCGAGATGAATGTCGATTGTCGAGCTAGACATTCGAAATTTACATTATTATGACGGCCATACAGCCTGTTTCACGAATGTCGAGATGAATGTCGATTGTCTAGCTAGACATTCGAAATTTCGTTACTTTGACGGCGATACAGTCCGTTTTTCGAATGTCGAGATGAATGTCGATTGTCGAGCTAGACATTCGAAATTTCATTACTTTGACGGCGATACAGTCGTAACTTCGAATGTCGAGATGAATGTCGATTGTCTAGCTAGACATTCGAAATTTACATTATTATGATAGCCATACAGCCTGTTTCACGAATGTCGAGATGAATGTCGATTGTCTAGCTAGACATTCGAAATTTCTTTACTTTAACGGCGATACAGTCGTAACTTCGAATGTCGAGATGAATGTCGATTGTCGAGCTAGACATTCGAAATTTCATTACTTTGACGACTATATACAGTCCGTTTTTCGAATGTCGAGATGAATGTCGATTGTCGAGCTAGACATTCGAAATTTACATTATTATGATGGCCATACAGCCTGTTTCACGAATGTCGAGATGAATGTCGATTGTCGAGCTAGACATTCGAAATGTCGTTACTTTGACGGCGATACAGTCCGTTTTTCGAATGTCGGGATGAATGTCGATTGTCGAGCTAGACATTCGAAATTTCATTACTTTGACGGCGATACAGTCCGTTTTTCGAATTTCGAGATGAATGTCGATTGTCGAGCTAGACATTCGAAATTTCATTACTTTGACGGCGATACAGTCGTAACTTCGAATGTCGAGATGAATGTCGATTGTCGAGCTAGACATTCGAAATTTCATTACTTTGACGGCTATATACACTCCCTTTTTCGAATGTCGAGATGAATGTCGATTGTCGAGCTAGACATTCGAAATTTCATTACTTTGACGGCTATATACAGTCTGTTTTACGAATGTCGAGATGAATGTCGATTGTCTAGCTAGACATTCGAAATTTACATTATTATGATGGGCATACAGCCTGTTTCACGAATGTCGAGATGAATGTCGATTGTCTAGCTAGACATTCGAAATTTCGTTACTTTGACGGCGATACAGTCCGTTTTTCGAATGTCGAGATGAATGTCGATTGTCGAGCTAGACATTCGAAATTTCATTACTTTGACGACTATATACAGTCCGTTTTTCGAATGTCGAGATGAATGTCGTTTGTCGAGCTAGACATTCGAAATTTACATTATTATGACGGCCATACAGCCTGTTTCACGAATGTCGAGATGAATGTCGATTGTCTAGCTAGACATTCGAAATTTCGTTACTTTGACGGCGATACAGTCCGTTTTTCGAATGTCGAGATGAATGTCGATTGTCGAGCTAGACATTCGAAATTTCATTACTTTGACGGCGATACAGTCGTAAGTTCGAATGTCGAGATGAATGTCGATTGTCGAGCTAGACATTCGAAATTTACATTATTATGATGGCCATACAGCCTGTTTCACGAATGTCGAGATGAATGTCGATTGTCGAGCTAGACATTCGAAATTTCGTTACTTTGACGGCGATACAGTTCGTTTTTCGAATGTCGAGATGAATGTCGATTGTCGAGCTAGACATTCGAAATTTCATTACTTTGACGGCTATATACAGTCCCTTTTTCGAATGTCGAGATGAATGTCGATTGTCGAGCTAGACATTCGAAATGTCGTTACTTTGACGGCGATACAGTCCGTTTTTCGAATGTCGGGATGAATGTCGATTGTCGAGCTAGACATTCGAAATTTCATTACTTTGACGGCGATACAGTCCGTTTTTCGAATTTCGAGATGAATGTCGATTGTCGAGCTAGACATTCGAAATTTCATTACTTTGACGGCGATACAGTCGTAACTTCGAATGTCGAGATGAATGTCGATTGTCGAGCTAGACATTCGAAATTTCATTACTTTGACGGCTATATACACTCCCTTTTTCGAATGTCGAGATGAATGTCGATTGTCGAGCTAGACATTCGAAATTTCATTACTTTGACGGCTATATACAGTCTGTTTTACGAATGTCGAGATGAATGTCGATTGTCTAGCTAGACATTCGAAATTTACATTATTATGATGGGCATACAGCCTGTTTCACGAATGTCGAGATGAATGTCGATTGTCTAGCTAGACATTCGAAATTTCGTTACTTTGACGGCGATACAGTCCGTTTTTCGAATGTCGAGATGAATGTCGATTGTCGAGCTAGACATTCGAAATTTCATTACTTTGACGACTATATACAGTCCGTTTTTCGAATGTCGAGATGAATGTCGTTTGTCGAGCTAGACATTCGAAATTTACATTATTATGACGGCCATACAGCCTGTTTCACGAATGTCGAGATGAATGTCGATTGTCTAGCTAGACATTCGAAATTTCGTTACTTTGACGGCGATACAGTCCGTTTTTCGAATGTCGAGATGAATGTCGATTGTCGAGCTAGACATTCGAAATTTCATTACTTTGACGGCGATACAGTCGTAAGTTCGAATGTCGAGATGAATGTCGATTGTCTAGCTAGACATTCAAAATTTACATTATTATGATAGCCATACAGCCTGTTTCACGAATGTCGAGATGAATGTCGATTGTCGAGCTAGACATTCGAAATTTCTTTACTTTAACGGCGATACAGTCGTAACTTCGAATGTCGAGATGAATGTCGATTGTCGAGCTAGACATTCGAAATTTACATTACTTGGACGGCTATACAGTTCGTTTTTTGAATGTCGAGATGAATGTCGATTGTCGAGCTAGACATTCGAAATTTCATTACTTTGACGGCAATACAGTTTGTATTTCGAATGTCGAGATGAATGTCGATTGTCTAGCTAAACATTCGAAATTTCTTTACTTTTACGGCGATACAGTCGTAACTTCGAATGTCGAGATGAATGTCGATTGTCGAGCTAGACATTCGAAATTTCATTACTTTGACGAATATATACAGTCCGTTTTTCGAATGTCGAAATGAATGTCGATTGTCGAGCTAGACATTCGAAATTTACATTATTATGATGGCCATACAGCCTGTTTCACGAATGTCGAGATGAATGTCGATTGTCGAGCTAGACATTCGAAATTTCATTACTTTGACGGCTATATACAGTCCGTTTTTCGAATGTCGAGATGAATGTCGATTGTCGAGCTAGACATTCGAAATTTCGTTACTTTGACGGCGATACAGTCCGTTTTTCGAATGTCGAGATGAATGTCGATTGTCGAGCTAGACATTCGAAATTTCATTACTTTGACGGCGATACAGTCCGTTTTTCGAATGTCGAGATGAATGTCGATTGTCGAGCTAGACATTCGAAATTTCATTACTTTGACGGCGATACAGTCGTAACTTCGAATGTCGAGATGAATGTCTATTGTCGAGCTAGACATTCGAAATTTCATTACTTTGACGGCTATATACAGTCCCTTTTTCGAATGTCGAGATGAATGTCGATTGTCGAGCTAGACATTCGAAATTTCATTACTTTGACGGCTATATACAGTCTGTTTTACGAATGTCGAGATGAATGTCGATTGTCGAGCTAGACATTGAATGTCGATTGTCGATTGCATTGCCAACTTCACACACATCGATTTTTTATCTTAAAAGTTAAGTCAAGGTGCGAGGTGTCTTAACTTTAAGAAATTTACTTAGATAAAAACAAAACGAATATGGATGCTACGTCGAACTCATTATTTTTCTATATCTATGAAAAATACGGACACTTATTGGCTTTTTACTTTTTAACACCGTAGTTTTCTGTTGTTAAAAATGCGTAACTCTTGCTGGTATACCAGAGAGTATTTGTGGGTTGGGCTATGTAAACAGGTTCCAACATGACTTACAGAAAAATGCAGTATCAATACATTTGTTGTTGACATCAAACATGATATTGCTGATCGACTCAACAAGCAGCAATTTATAAGATATAATCATTTTCATTCATTGTTTTTCTAACAATTTGTTTAAAAATAATAAAAAATGCATAAACTCATTATTTTATTACAATTCATTGAAAGTATGTTTTACCATTGCTTATTAATCATTAATCTTTACAAAATTATAGTTACCTAAAATTACATCATTTAAGATATTTCACTTGTATTTGTACATGTATAAAATATGAAGACATTATATGAATTGAAATGATGTACTTTGTATTCACAGATTCTTTTGAGGACTTCGTGTACCATTTATGATGACATTAATTAATTAAGACATAGACAGTTCATGATATGGATTCAACTACTGTTTTGCAGTATCAATCTTTATATGAACAAGAAATTAAGAGACAACTGTTAATCTTAAATCTTTATTACCTTGTATACATTTTGTTCTGAATGAACACATTGTGATAAAGTTTGTACCAGCTGTCCTGCAAGTACTACATTGTGACTTTTAGTATGTCATATACTAAAACTTATGTATTCTTTTGTGTAGATTGTTGAATAGAAAATAATGCAGGTATAAGCTATGTTGAAACTACTAGTAAACATGCAATTGTATCCTTGACAATATTAATTCAATGGGGTAAATGATATCAGTAATGTTTATAATCTGCTTTTGTATGAACTTACATAAATATTGCACAACTGAAACGGATGTTTTTTGTTATTAATCATTAATGTTCAGTTTTAGATGACCTGAGCCTCTGTTGTTGTAAGTAATCACACGCTGTCAAAATTCTCATGTGAGTAATACTATGATAAGCAGAAATATACCACCAGACAGACAGTAAATAAAATATATACATGTATACATAGTTCATAATAAGAGTCAATCGAAAACATGATAGATCAATGCTACTTGAATTGCATTTGAATGTATTATCATTAATTTAACATCTCAGAATAGAAATTAAATAGGTAGTTGATTTTTGGTTCAATTAAGATAACATATTTTATCTGTTACGCGTGACTGACTTTATTACTTTATGACCCCTAATAAAGTCAGCATAACGCAAGCAAGGAGGGTAACAATAGGTAGACTGTATATAAACCCCTGAATTGTAGTTGTTTCCCTTGAAAATTGATCAGATACTCGGTAAGGCCGTGTCCGCCAAAGTTGGACATGCTTGACATTTAATGCATGACATTTATTTTTTTATCACATGCAAAAGTGCTAAGTAAGAAATTTCATCATCAATATTTTTCAGCCGGAATGTGGAAATATTGTGGCATTCCACAGAACCAAGTTTTGGGTTGGAAATGCAAAACAGGTAATTATGTTTGCAATCATGAATGTACTCCAAAACCATAAAGGGGCTTAGCTTGCCCTATAATAATGTGTAGACATCTATCTAAGGGGATCAGGGGCACCTTTTCACCGTAGATTGCCGGAGACGCATTCTGCAGCACAATATTATAAGCATTTGAGTGAAAGTTCTTCTTTTCATACATATTTTTTTTTCCATTTTCTATTTATCCCCGCAATCGAAGTTCGACCGTCCGACACGGAAACTCCAATATACACCCTCTCAAACTACGTTTGCCGGGATGTAACAACATGTATAAATAGAAAAATGAAAAAAAATATGAAAAGAACAACTTTCACTCAAACGCTTTAATAGCTTATAATATTGTTCAAATTCAAATTCTGAAATTCGATACTTTTTCTGTTTGTATAGCCCATTTAACGATAACTCTATATAAATATGCATTTAATAGCATCATAAGACAAAGACTTTAAGAAATATTGAAGAAATTATTTTCAGAATACGGAGAATTTTGCACCAAATTACCATGCCACTACGTTCAAATTATCTCCCTTATTAAAAACCACAAAATGTGATTCTGACTTTATTTTCCTGGTTTTCTGCCTCAAATCATTAATTTAACGTCCTTACATATATCCCTATCTAAAAGTCAAACATTTATTTAGCTGATAATTATCACAAAAACGATATTATATAAAGATGTGTCCGAGGACCGTGGGAAAATTTATTTTGGATTCAAAAGTCAGTTCGAGTTGCTTCCCTTATATATTAAGGTAATATGAACAAGAAGAAGGAATGTTTGTCCAGGAACCCTACATATTTAAAATATATTGGGTAATTTATCTCTAATTGTTGTTATTAAATTGTTTAAGAATGTTTAAGTTGAAGTATTCAAAAGGCTGTAAAATGATTCATTTTAGAGAGAAACTGCGTCTAAAGTACATTTACTTAAATATTCCGAACACATGATTGTCTATAATGTATCAAATTTACATACATGTATTTCTTCCTACTTATATAAATTATCTCTGTGACTGTCTGGGACATAGCTTATCCTATACTGAATAACGTGTGGCATCTTTTTAGGGGGTATCTTTTTGCAGTTCTGCATGTACGTCTGCTAGGTACTCTGATGGTCCATTCTTCCAGCCCCTAACCATTCATTTTTTATTGCGTTTTTCGCATTGTTATTTTTTTTGTTAGACAAAGTGTAGGCACGTGCCTATAGTGCCTATAGGAAGCTACGCCAGTGCCATGCGTTATTAGTTTATGCTTTTCAAGAATATTTAACTAACTTTCAGTGACAGAAACCACAAAGGACAACTATTATATTAGAACATCACAACCAGTGTCATTGAACTAGATTATATACATGTATATTTTTCTAACCTCGTGTCGGATACTTGCTGCTGATTGGTCGAGTCTGGTCACGTGCTTTATCAATATTTCCCATATAAGGTCAGAGACCGTTCCTATCCAGTCAGTAATAATAATTTCTAAATAACCATTAAAAACATAAAAGTTTGGTTCATTGATTTATGAATGGTACACAGTAAGCTAGATTCATTACAGGGCGTCTGTTTGACCCGAAACGGGTCAGTGAACTAAAATTATTTACATATTTGTTTATATTTATGGACCCTGTATCAAGCCGTTACATGAATCGCCATGTATCTATCCTAATATCACGCTTATGTATCGTCAATTTGATCTATTTCATTAACACTGGTTTAGATGTTCTGACTTAGTATTGTCTAGTGGGGTTTCTGACACTGAAAATATATACTTACATTTACAATTTACATAATTATTCATTCGCTACTTTATATGCCTATATGCACATATCTGTTATTTCGATTTTAAAAACGCTGAAATAATTTTCCTTTACGCATACTCGAAGAGCTGCTTTTTTCAGTTGGCTTTTATATTTTAATCCATCATATCAAAATACGTCTTTCATGACTTATATAATTATCCATCCATTTAGTGACGTCTTTAGAATCATGTCACATGACACATGTGTACGGAAAAGCACCCTTTCGTCATAAAGCAATGATGTACAACCGCCGTAATTATAGTCCCCTGTTTCCAACGGCCCTGTATTCATCTATTTGATTGCAATGTGTCAAGCGAGTTGGTAAATTTAACAGCCTGTCGTGTTCTGTCATATAATGTTTGGTTCCTTTCCTATACAAGCTCATATTGGACACCTACTGCAGACCATGTTGACATTTGTATATTCATTGTTTTAGAACTTAGTGTTTCCAGTGATAGTTATATATTAAATATTATGTTCCACGCAGAATGCATTTTTATTTTTAATCATAATACAGACGGCGTCATACTATATTACACGTATTGGATTTGAGCCATTTGCGTATCGTGGTTTGGAGACCGGAAGTAGACAAGTGGCATCTCATGTGGTCAAGCAAAACAAGGTAAGTCCAAGTTTGTTAACTTGCATATGAACACTATAAAATGATGGACACAAGGGTCAAAGCCCGGTTTCATAAATAATTATTTATCGCTTCCCCGCAGCGACTCGGCCGCCTGTTAGCGGGGACGCTTCCCCGAGTCGAATCGGCCTTCGGGGAAGCTTTCCCGCAGCGACTCGGGCGCTGTTAGCGGAGACGCTTCGTCGAGACGATTATTGGCGTTCGTGTATTCGATGTATTAAAAAAACTTTGTCAACTCAAATATCATTTGGACCAATCATGACAACAACAACAATGATTTGGTGCTACCAAGTGAAGGTAGCAGCAGTGTATGTCCTGTGTGTAGAGGAACTAGTACACACGTTAACAAAAGGTACCAACTACGACATCTTGAGACACATTTTTATTCGTGATGGATAGTCAATGTTCGACGAGGAATTTTCAAGTGAAATTAGTGATATTGAATAAATTACACGGACATTAAAACTGTTAGGCGCATCATTTGAACCACACCTAAGCAATGAAGAAAATGCAACATTTCTGAAACGGTACCAAAAATAATTATTCATTGTGAACTGCATTGGACAATATCATTCAAAATGCATCATAATCGCTATTCTTCATACACCACGCTCTTTAAAACTTCTGCACGTACAAAGATATGTTTTATGTGTATACATGTGAAAGATATGTTTTATGTGTATACATGTGTCTGATTGATTGTATGTATTCTGAATTGGTTTGTCTATACGTATGATTTTATCTGACCAATCAAACACAACCATGGTTTTAGCTCATCATCCTGCTAATGATTTATTTGGATAATAGATCAGAATAACCACAAAGTGCGTCATTAATTTCTCATATCACATATTCAGGTAATATTATACTACGTGCTTCATGCTCATCACGTACATTGGTTATACATGACGGATCAGAAGGTCAGACCGAATATATTACTCAAAATTTGATAAGGCCTTTTCATTTAATTCCAGTAAACATAAAGAAACACAATTTCATAGTTTTATACCAGATTAAAGAGAAGCGCTGTATATAGCGACACATGGACATCCTGCAACGCTCGATGATTAAGGCATGTATTAGGAGAAGACGTCAAATGTTTATGGATGTGCTCCAAAAATATCAACATTGTATTGTTTATACATACTTGTAGTTTATTGTGGCGAACCAAGGATTCAGAAGGCGTCTTACTCCAGAGGAACGTGCACATCTGTCTCAGAGATAAGTTGAACGCGACACACGGTGCTGCCCAACGAATGAGGAACCGTCTCCCAAATTTCTCGGAAATGCGTCTCATTTGTATGCTGTTGGTCCCTCAATATCGACAATACATGCACAGACAGATTTATTGTCCCCGGGCGACGCAATAATTTTCAGCAATGACTTCCAAAATTCGGCTGGAAAAAAGATTATTTCCATAAACGACAAGTAATCACTTGTTTGATGCTGGTCTATATTCCATGACGCTAAATCAGGTCCGTGTACATGCCAAATAGACACCTAATGCTTTAACTTCAATACTCTTTACTGACGAAACATGATTTTGTCTAGAATTCACAGACACACGTGGCACAGAGTTGAGAAGGCAAAACAAACGTCGTGCTGCTGTCTGATATTTTAATGCGACCGAATTCAGACAAAGGGATTCGGCATATAAATTTTGACAAAAAAACTACCTTACACTATAGCGTAAAATTTATGTACCGAATCCATTTGAATTCAGAGGGGAGTCTGAGTTGGCATGATCGCTCAGAGGAAAACTGACCCGCAAGTCTTTGAATACGTACCTTGAATGGAGAAAGATATTTGTGTATTCCTAAACATGATGAACATCTCTCCGCTGTTGCAGTGAGCTCAGAGTCCGTCTGGCCATAACAATAAATATCTGGCACGTGAAACCACTTACAGATAGGACAGCCATGGAGGTCTTGGGACCTCAGTCCCATTGAACTTTAATCGGACATGCTTCAGAGATTCCCATCTTATGTCAAGTGTAACCAAACACCATCACTGTACATAACATGTTGCTTTGCAAGACGAGTGGACTGAATTCCTCAGTTTATATGGATTAATATTTTTTTTGTGAATATAAACACCATGATTTGACTGCTTAGTCATCAACAAAAGTATCATTTCTAATATTTGCTTTTTGAACTACAAACGTATCTATTTCAGATATTTTTTGAATTTGAAAGTATGCTGAATCCTAATGAACCAAAAGGTGAGAAATCTTCAAAATGTCGACAAAGATACAGTTATAAGGGGTAGGCCGATGCATCGAAATATCGATGCATTGCGATCCCGAGTGTCCCGATAGTATGGAACGATGGTAAAAGTCTCGATCCAATAATTATCGCCGATAGTTAGCTCAACTATCGATAGTTACGATAGTTTCCTTCTGATAGAGTTTATCATTAATCTAAAACAACTTCCGTTGCATCTCGATACAAAATTAATTGTAAATAAGCACATGCATCAAATAAAAGCACTAAATTCAGTATTTGAACTGAATTGTATTAATCTATTTCTGTCCAAATTATTTAAATCATTTCCACAAACATTTTAGTATATATTACAGCAAAGTTATATCTCACACTGTGCAAATTTGCATTTACAAGTTAATCTCTGTGGTTGTCAAATCTTGGCAATAACTATTGCAATAGTATCGCAATAGTTACCAGCAATAACAATAGTATCGCAATAGTACTTTCAGCAATATAAATAGTATTGCAATACTGGACCCAATAGTCACCCCTAATGTCACTTATATTGTATTTATATACAGTGCAACCTCTTCAGAGCAGCCCTCTCTTGAGCAACAACCCCCCTTCAGTAACAACTTGCACTTTCAACATTGCACGCATTAATTACTAATTTAACCTCTCTAGAGCAACAACCTCTCAAGAACAACATAGTTTTGATGCTTTGGAGAGATTACACTGTTATAACATATAAACATTTATCATTTATAGACATTGGTGAGCATTTATCTAAACATGGAGATGGTGTGAAAGATATTGCTTTCCATGTAGAAGATGTGGATGCTATATTTAAGGTAGATAATTAAAGGCCATTCTTGTTGTTCCAATCATTATGCTTATTAAACATGGTCCCCGTATTTGATCATTATAGATGTACCCGTAGCTTCAATTTCATAATTACACGTATAACATGTCAAGATTTGGTTTCTAAAATTGGTCTCAAATTGAAATCTAGCTACTTTTTTCTTCTTAAAAGTATCATTTTAAACACAGTTAAGATTTTACAATATCTAAATACGTTTTAAAAGAACAAATATAATTTCTGTGGTTGTTAATGTTGATTATGAACTCCACTTGTATACAGAAAGCGGTTGATAAAGGGGCCATTGTTGTTGAAGCTCCATCAGACAAGAGTGATGAAGATGGGACAGTAAGGTCCTGTGTCATACAGACGTTTGGAGACACCACACATACCCTAATAGATCTGTCCAACTACAAAGGACATTACCTGCCAGGGTATCAACGCCTTGACCCTTCTAAAGACCCTATGGTTGGAATGTTGTAAGTATTGTCATCTTTGTCTATCAGACAAAATTAACAACCAAATTGGACATACTGATCTATTAATCGTATATGAAGAACAATGTATTTAACCTTGGAAAAAGAGAAATGTTCCAATATTCATTAGGTACTTAGGTATAATTCTTATCGCATGCAACAAATATTCTGCCAAACACATGACAGTCAGGTACAGCTTAATAAGCTTTTGTTGCTTTAAATGTATTCCTATACTGATGACTTACATATTTCAGCTCAAACGCTGGTCTGAATTTCATTGATCACATCGTTGGAAATCAACCTGAGAATGAAATGATCCGAGTATCTGACTGGTAGGTACCTAATTATGTTTGTACCAGGCAAACTGTCGTCTGATTCTTATAGTGTTCTATCTCCATTCTAATATAAGTTCATCGTTAACAGGAAATTGTTGAGTTGAGTACAATAGATAGCACAATTGTGTGCCCTCATGCTTTTTGTAATAAAGCGTTAATAAAACATAATTCAAAATTAAAATATTAATGGAAATTAAAGGGGCATACCCTACATCTTGGTGCATTTAGTATTAAGGCAAAATGATGATAAATTAGAAGCTTGTAAAGAAAAAAGCCGACGAAGAAAGTTTCAGCCAAAAATTCATCCAATTAAAAATAAAATCATAAAAAATATATATTCGTGACACATACATTTAGTCATGGACATTTTTGGGTGGAAGTGATTTATTATTCATAGCTATGTTTTTTGCGGCTAGTACCTAAACTAGCCATTTTATGACCCATGTTCTTCCAGCAATTATCCATTATATATTGTTTTACATATACATCTAGCACGTTTTTACACTTTCACAGAATGTTTGTCAGTTGTAGGGTATGCCCCTTTAAACTTTCATAAACTTGCTATGCAACATGGAACGGAAACCAGTTTAGCACTTGCATTGCGGATGGTACTTTGGAACTATAGTTCAGCTTCCAAAAATCACCGATATTTACCATTGCACAATTCCTGAAATGATTCCATGTGTGAAGTGTTTCAGGTATGTCCAGAAACTGATGTTTCATCGTTTTTGGTCCGCTGATGAGAAGCTGATACATACAGAATACTCGGCACTCCGGTCTATTGTTGTTTCCAATTACGACCTAACAATTAAACTGCCAATCAACGAGCCAGTCAGTGGGAAAGGTAAAAGTCAGACACAGGTAAATTATTTTATCTGAATATTGTTACTGAACTGTTAATGTATTCTTGTCTCCGCCAATCTTCTCGTGATGATGGTACACAAGTTTACCAGACATGTATGCTACACGTGTTTATCATATGTGTATGTTACACGTGTTATGTGTATTTTACACGGGTTTATCATATTACACGTGTTATGTGTGTGTTAATTAAACGTGTTAATCATATGTGTATGTTACACAATGTGTATACAAACTATATATTGTTTATGATATGTTTTTTACTGCAGAAGTTTGTCAGACATGAATATATAGTTAACAGTATGTTTAAACTTGAGGAATTTATCAGGCATGTATGCATTGTTTACATTTTAGGAGTTTGTAGATTATTTTGGTGGAGCTGGCGCACAACATATAGCATTGAATACAGATGATATTATACAAGCGGTAAATATAAGACTAGTCCGTCATTATAATTTGAAATGGTGCATATGTAGCAACTATAAGATTAAATTATGTTAAATCACAAAAGCACACATAAATATATTGAGGCAGAAAAATGCAAGATGTGTACCAAAACGTAACAACAATGATCGCTCTGATTTCGTATCATCGAACTTCGTTCCCTTTACATCCATTCCCTTGACATCCATTTCCTCTACACGTGTTTGCTCGACATCCATTCGCTCGACCTTCGTTCCCTTGATATCCATTCCCTCGACATTCGTTCCCTCGACACGTATATCCTGGACGTTCGTTCCCTCGACTATTCGACCATCAGTCTTGTACAGCCTTTGTTAAACGAATTTTACCCGGAACCAAATTAATATATCAGTCACGAGTCTGTAAGATGGTTTGGTGTGCAAACTTGATTGAAATCATCATAAGCAACAAGATTTATCCATCTGTTTTTAGAATTAAAGGTGCATGTATTATTTACAGGTGATATCCCTTCGTGAGAGAGGGCAGGAGTTCCTAACCATCCCTAAAGCATATTACACCATTTTGAAAGAGAGGCTCAAACTGTCAAAGGTGAAGGTCACCGAAGATTTGGCCATGGTAAGTGAAGTTTATAAACATGGTATCATTAAATCAGTAATGACGAGTTATTACATATTGCGGCGGAAATTAAAGGAAGTAATGTTGCCTTTAACCCTGACATCAATCATTTTGTCTTTTATTACTAAGGTAGTTTAGTTTTACAGGAGTATGTTTGGAGTTAGACAACGCTTAATTAACAATCAACTAATTTCAGTTGGAAAAGTTACACATTCTTGTGGACTATGATGACGCGGGATACTTGCTTCAGATCTTCACAAAACCCATGCAGGATCGACCAACCTTATTCTTGGAGATCATTCAACGTAAAAACCATCATACGGTATGGGACACGGATGACAATTATTCCATATTCAATTATTATAAATGATCATGCTTTATATACTACATTGTACTGTAAAACTACTGAAAACCGGCCCCTTCCGGACTGGGCTAAAAGTCTAGTTTTTTTAGTATTCCGGTTTTCAGAGAAATTTTGATAAATAGTTTTTAAATACCGAAACAAAATTGAACTTGAAAACAACCGTCCGAATTACAGGGAATTCCGGTTTACAGGGGTTCCGGTTTACAGTGGTTCCGGTTTACAGGGGTTTAGGTTTACAGGGGTTTTACTGTATAAATGAAGATAAAATTTGCACTATATTTTAGTATTCATATTGTATTCAATGTGATAGTTGTTTTGGGGTGGGGATGGGAAAGCCACAACTGAATTACGCATGGGCGTATTGTTAAATATAGATATATATGACATTAATTTGTTATTAAGATCCATTACTGGACCTTTATGTAACTTTCTCAGAAAACAGTCTGACACAATGTGTTTGAATTCCAAATAATGTTCTCTAATACGAAAAGTTGACGTATCCATTTTATGAATATGTTAACGATAAAATCATAGTACGAAACTTGATATCTACGTTTATTTAAAAAAAAACTTAAATGTTTCTTCTTTTCCATTTTCAGGGATTCGGTGTCGGGAACTTTAAGGCATTGTTTGAAGCTATTGAGACAGAGCAATCTAAAAGAGGCAATCTGTAATGATGAGAGAAAAACAATGATCTCATCAAATCAACTCCTTCATCTCGGTTCTTACCAATGAAGGTTATGATTCTCGGCGAAATACTGACTTGTTTTTTTATTTCAAAGGATTTTGGGCATTATTACCTTATCATTTCTTTATCATTATTACATATCTGACTGTTTCTGCCGACACAAAAGTTTTATCTATGTTGTTTACAAACTTCTTTTTACTGGTACATAATCAAGATTTACAGTCAAACCTGTGTTAGCAGCCACCTTGGAATAAATGCCAACCTGTGAATAAAGGTTATTCTTTGATAAACCTCCATATCATTTAGAACAAAATGACCTTTAAGGCCACCTGTTGATAAAGATCACATTTGATTTTTTCCAAGAGTGGCCTTTGTTCACAGATTTGACTGACCATCCATTATTGTAAACCTCGTGTTTTCATACAAAATATTTTTATCAAGCGATCATAGTTTTAATAAAAAGTTTTTCATTGAAGGAAATAATTTTTATTCGAGATTTTATATTTATTCAGACAGGTCACTAATTTAACTTATTCAATTAGTGCGTCAGTATAGGCTCACACGTTCTGTTCTAACTGGTTGCATATTTGGGTGTCCTTCGTTAAAAAGAAAGCTAAAAGGAGTGGTAGTGACTAAGTTGTCCTATATAAGCCTTTATAAGTCAATTTAATCCCCTGGGGCCGGTAGAGGTCTACTAGACGATGCTACATTCAAAATATCTAAGCTCTACGCATTTTGTTTCTTACAAGATTTGTTTTAAAGAAATCCTACATAATAAGCCCATGTAAATAAAATAAACCCCAGTGCGGAGCCATATTTGACCCCGGTGCCACAACAAGAACAATGTTGGTAGAGGTCTACTAGACGATGCTACACACCGAATATCTAGTCTAGGCAATGTAGTTTTTTTTGATAAGAAGATTTTTAAAATTTTCATATATAAACCTATACGAAATAGAGAAAACCCGGGGGGGGGGCAAATTTGACCCCGGGGTCATAATTTGAACAAACTTGATAGCGGTCCACTAGACAATGCTACATGAAAAATATATAAGCTCTATAGTCTGGATTACCTGCCCCTGTGTATACAATAGAAGCTATGAACCAGCAGTTTCGGTCAAGATTTTTAAAATGTTCCTATTATTATAAGCCTAAATGAAAAAGTAAACCCCGGGATGAAGCTAATTTCGGACAAGAAGAATTTAAAAAGTTTCTAATGACAAGTCCAGCGCATTATCAACTGGACAACGACCGCGGCCCCATAGAACATAGATTATATCACGATGATGATAATGTACATCATCATACGGATTATTAGTAAGAATACGAAGAAAAACAACAACAATGTCTGTGCTGAAATTCGGGCCAAAGATGATATATTTTTTTACTTATGGGGCTGTTTCCGGTAGATAGTTAATACATGTATATAAATATTTTTTTACGAAGCAGATCATTCATATAGATATATGTAGCCCGCCCGGTTACTCATGCAGTGGTTAGAGCGTTGGTCTACCGATCAAGAGGTTGTGAGTTCGAACCCGGGGCGAGGCCCACACTGTCTATGACAAATTTGACTGAAGATATCATATGATAAATTGTCACCTACCACTAGCGTAGCTTACTATAGGCACTGTAAGCGTAGGCACGTGCCTACACTTTTCTAACCAGAAAATACTAATGCGAAAACGTAATAAGAATGAATGGTTAGGGGCTGGAAGAATGGACCACCAGAGTACCCAGAGCTTAAACAGCGTACATGCAGAACTGCAAGAAGATTTCTCTTAAAAAGATGCCTACACGATACTCAGTATAGGAAAAGCTACGCCCCTGACAGTCACAGACATAATTCATAAAAACATGTTTGTTTTTTTGTAGACTAACAGACGCAAAGATCAGGTACTCCTGCTTAGTCTCGTTCCTATTACCTTAATATCTAAGGGAAGCAACTCGAACTGACTTTTGAATGCAAAATAAAATTTCCCACGGTCCTAAGACACATCTTTACATAATATCTTTTTTGTGATTATTTTCAGCTAAATAAATGTTTGACTTTTAGATAGGGATTTCAGTAAGGATGTTAAATTAATGATTTGAGGCAGAAAAACAGGAAAATAAAGTCAGAATCACATTTTGTGGTTTCTAATAAGGGAGATAATTTGAACGTAGTGGTATGGTAATTTGGTGCAAAATTCTCCGTAATCTGAAAATAATTTCTTCAATATTTCTTAGATTCTTTGTCCTAGGATGATATTAAATGCATATTTATATGGAGTTATCTTTAAGTAGGCTATACAAGCAGAAAAAATATAGAATATCAGAATTTGAATTTGAACAATATTATAAGCATTTGAGTGAAAGTTGTTATTTTTATCAATATGTTGATCCATCCTAACAAACGAAGAGGGGGTATATTGAAGGAATTGAATTAAATCTTGAAATATGTTATCACTTTGAAATGCAGAATGTGCAAGACTCAATTTTCATGCTCAGTGATCCAATTTTCAAGAGTTATGTCCAGGTCATCTTTTCATCGTAGATCGTCAGAGACGCATTCTGTAGTATAATTCGGTGTGCTATAGCCTAAAATATTTTAATATGATGATCTTGTTTAATAAGAATTGCATGTACATAGTTTAAACTTTTGGTAATCTGATGGTCCATTCTTCCGGCTCCTAACTATTTATTTCTATTGTTATTTTTGCCTTTTTTATTCTATCTTTTCTATTGTTAGAAAAGGTGTAGACACATGCCTACAGTAGCTATAGGAAGCTACGCCAATGTCTGAGATATAACTAGTTATATTTCATAGCCAAGCATTTTCATGTAGTTATTACAACTATGGTACACTTTTTGTAACATTTATGAGTTTAAAGGTCTCCATTAAAGTGTTTGTATAGACATTATGTGTAGTTTTTTGCTCAGGTCGGATTTTCTCCACTAAAGTTTTGTCACAGAAGTGACTAATATCTCCGCCACCGCTTTGACATTAAAAATGTGATAGTACACTATATGGCTAAGTTCAAGGGCACATAACTCTGGAATGTGTGAATCACTGGAAATGGAAATTGTGTCCTTCATGGTAATAACATAGTTATATAAGTTCCATTACAATCGCTTAAGGAATGTGGAAGTAGTTCGCTTGACAAGTGTTTGCGGTGGGACTTACCGACCGACCGACCCAACAAGCAACCAACCGCCCGACCCACCGACTCCAATATACATATACTCAAATTGCGGGGTTTTAACAACATGTATAAACAATACTTATGATAATATTGTTCAAAATCAAATTCTGAAATTCGACAAGCTTTCTGTTTGTATAGCATATTTAAAGATAACTCTGTATAAATATGCATTTAATATCATCCTAAGACAAAGAATCTAAGAAATTTTGAAGGAATTATTTTCAGATTACGGAGAATTTTGCACCAAATTACCATACCACTACGTTCAAATTATCTCCCTTATTAGAAACCACAAAATGTGATTCTGACTTTATTTCCCTGTTTTTTTCTGCCTCAAATCATTAATTTAACATCCTTACTAATATCCCTATCTAAAAGACAAACATTAATTTTGGCTGATAATAATCACAAAAACGATATTATATAAAGATGTGTCTTAGGACCGTGGGAAAATTTATTTTGCATTCAAAAGTAAGTTCGAGTTGTTTCCCTTAGATATTAAGGAAAGGAGGGGATAGGAACAACTGTAGATCTTACTAAACGTTTGCAACTTTCGTGGAAATTCAATTGAAAATTGAAAACTCAAAGTGAATATTTTTTAAGGGAAAATTGCAAGATCTTCATATTAAAATATGCTAGGTTATAGCACACCGGATTGTGCTGCAGAATGCGTCTCCGGCAATCTACGTTGAAAAGATTACCCGGATCCCCTTAGATAGGTGCCTACACATTATTATAGGGCTAGCTACCCTCCTGTCCTACTCTAAAGTTATATGGGGTAGCTTGGTAGTAGCTTGTGGATAGAATGTGGTTAGTACTGGTTAAGGTCTAAATGAAGTCCAGGGAAGCTGGTTAGGATAACTGCCGCCACGATGTAACTGAAATAATGTTGAAAATGGCGTTTAACCCGATGAAACTACAAAAACAACAGATATCAGTTGCTCGAAACGTCCTCTTCTCTGATGAAATGTTGCAACCATACCGCACACATTCGTGAAAAATATTGTTGTGATCGAGCAAAATAGGAATTAACGATAGATAAAAATCACATGCCCTTAAATTTGCATATAAATGTACATTACAAGTGGTTTTAATTTTGTATTACCTGGAAAGTAAACAAGCAATATAGGACTCATGACAACACTTGTTTGTCCTTGTTGTATTTAACTCTACAACTTCTGAGTTAACTGACCCGTTTCGTGGTCGAGCGGTTAAAGACTTCAATTCACTGTAACTTCTCACTGATAGACGGTCGTGGTTTTGAGCCCCGCTACAGACCATGTCTCTTTATGTGAGGCAGTTATACTTACGGAGGATGGGAGTCTAGTACTGGTTCTTCCTCGTGTGACTCTGACTGTTGAAAAGGGGCGTTAAACTCTTTATAAACAAATAAGTAAACAAACAAATCTGAGTTAACTTTGTGTTGTTTTTGGACTTGATTTTTATCAAAATCAAGTCCTTTGTAATCGTAGACTTATATTGGTCGCTGGACTCCATAACAGCTTGGTTAAAAGAATGCCACATAAAGGAAATAGTACGCAACTAAATGGTATGTTTATATAGAAGTATCTGGAATCTTTCCCCAATTAAGTGTGTCAGATCTAAATATATTTCAAATCATTCTATTGTAACTACATGGAAAGAGTCATGTATCTAAATAAGTGCTTGTCGGTAGATACATGAGATATTCAAATGCGTAGAATTAAAACCGCGTATTCACTGTCCAATAAAATATCTTGCCGTAAAAGTAGTTCTACTTTCGGTTTTCGTTCGATAGAACTTTCAGAAAAATCTCCACGGACGTATTCATGCATTTGCAACAATCTACCATCGATGTGTGTGTTTTGTGCCTTTCTAACATTTCTTAATATTACAAAGCGAATTCTCATTTAATCGTATTCCGGGATATTCACACCAACTAGTGTTATTGTGATGACGGAATCGCTATTTATAGACTCACTCCCCGCAGTGGCTAGTAGCAAAGCGTAACCGATGTGGGGAGTTTCATTTATCGAAGGCTAAATGTTAAAACTGCGGCTTAAGAATAATAATTCGAGTCGCTAAATACGAACGTAAATTACTGGATACGTGCTTTTAAAATTTACTGTTTAAGAGTTCCTTTTACGCCAGATTATTTAGAATTACATAATCACGTCTGAATTTCATGCAACATCGGGTTAACTATAGGACATATAGGTCTTACTCTACTGTGTCAGGACCTTTTTGATTTGAGTGACCCTGAATGTGTTCAATGCGACGATGTTCTGTTGTGCTAAAACCAGAAGAATCAATGTTTGTATTTACTGTTACTGAAGTGTTGTTTACTAGTTTTGTACAATAAAGAGTTTTTAATGCAATTAAATTGTCCTCAATTAATGTGCTAATCATTAAACTTTCCAATATCAGGCTTTTTTCATTTTAAAATTTTAGCTAAGGGACTATAGTAAAGCCCTAGCTTATGTCATTTACCTATATGCATATGAACTGCATTACAATATGAATGAAAAATCGGTCCGTAATTTTAAATGTTAAAATATTTGTATGGGCTCGAACGATGTGGGTACACATTTCTCTCTTTTGTCTCGTATGGTAAAAATCAAGTCCGACAGTACTTTCAGTACTTTGATTATTTCTTAGAATCATTAGTGCACGCCCACGGAAGGAACAGTACATACTGCGCATGCGTAGTACTAAGACGACGGTTAGAGTGCATACTTGTACAATCGCCACCGCTCCTTTTAGCTTTCTTCTTTACGAAGAACATCCAAGTATGTTAATCTAACATATACTTAGAAACAGAGCGGGACATATGAACCCACACGCCTACACTAATGAGTTACACACTTATTAAGTTAATTATACAGTCACCTAGTCATGACATGGATAAGTAAAATGTTTTAAGAAACGTGAAACTTAAAACTGCAAAGACATGGTGAAAATTATTTTGTATAAAAATACGAGGTTAACACTAATGGATGATTCAAATACATAAACAGGTTATATTGTACGAGCAAAAAGAAGTTTGTAATTACAATTATTGAAAACTACATAGATAGCGCTTCAGTACGAGTAGACACAGTCAGATATGTAATAATATGTAATAAAGTAATGATAAAGTAGAATTGCCCACACCCTTAAAATAAAAAAGTCAATATTTCGCAGAGAATGACAACCTTCCATAAGAAGAACCACGCTACACGAATTGATTTGATAATATCATTGTATTTCTCACATCTTTACAGATTGCCTCTTATAGTTTGCTCTTTCTCGATGGCTTCAAACAATGACTTAAAGTTTCCTACACCGAATCCCTGAAAATGAAAAAGGAGAATCATCAAGTTTTTAAAATAAAATTGATGTAGATAACATATCAAATGTTATCGCTTGATTTAGATTCATCGTATACGAGTTTATCAATACGGACATGCGTGTTTCAGTTGTTCTTTTTCCTAAAATAATACTAGCATCAAACTAAATGCAATATGAATACAGTATTGCATTGTCATGTACCTATCCATATTATTGTATAAAAAAAATACGGCAATTTTATATTTTTGTATACAAATGTAGCATATAAAGCATGATTATTTATGATAATTGAATATGGAATAATTGTCATCCGTGTCCCATACCGTATGGTGGTTTTTACGTTGAATGATCTCCAAAAATAAGGTTGGTCGGTCCTGCATGGGTTTTGTGAAGATCTGAAGCAAGTATCCCGCGTCGTCATAGTCCACAAGAATGTGTAACTTTTCCAACTGAAATAAGTTGATTGAATGTCAGTTAAGCTTTGCCTAACTCCAAACATAGTCCTTGAAAACTAAACATATACGACTTGGTAACTTGGCAATGAAATACAAATGAATACTTTGATGTCTGAATTAAAGGCAACCTTATTTCGTTTAATTTCCGTTACAATATGTAATAACTCGTCATTACTGGTTTAATGATACCATGTTTATAAACTTCACTTACCATGGCCAAATCTTCGGTGACCTTCACCTTTGACAGTTTGAGCCTCTCTTTCATAATGGTGTAGTATGATTTAGGGATGGTTAGGAACTCCTGCCCTCTTGCACGAAGGATGGTCACCTGTAAATAATACTTCAAGTTATGAACCAGATGGACAAAACCTAAATATACACATTTAAAAAAATGGGATCTTTTAAAATCTTATATAAATACATCAGAAACGGAAATTTTGGAAACATACAACAACTTATTTGTAGAGGAGACCTGGACACAATTCAAAACAATTGTCCACTCAGGCATCAATAATTACGTACCAACAAAAAACGACCATTACTCTGGCTAAATAAAGACATTAAAAACTTATATGTTATATCAGAAATACAACAGACACAGGTCAAATGAATCACTACACAAAAATATAAATCCATCAAATCTCTTATAAAAATAAAATTAAACTGTCACATGAGTCAAATATAGAAAACATACTTGATATTAAACAACAAGAAAATAACAACAGCAACTTCTCTAATACATTCTCTACTAAAAAGCTATATAATCTCATAAAAAATTCCAGGCAAGATTTCCAGGGTATAGCACCTCTAAAAGACCAACAAACGGGTACTTTACAATTAGATGATGCAAAAAGCTAATATATTAAACAACCAGTTCCAGTCTGTCTTTTCTTGCACCTCTCCTTTGTCTCTTGGTCAGTCATGTCTGTCTAAACTTAGTTCTTCCTTTCCAGGTCAGACAAAATATCCACAGACGCCGAATATCAGCATAAATATAAATGGTGTTATGAAAATTATCCCAAATCTTATGGTGAATATAGCAGCTGATTAAACTCCATATCCCACAGTTCTTCCCACTTTTCTAAATTTTGGATATCAAAAGTCTAAGTGTGTCACGGTCTAGAACGTAGTTGATGATAGTATAAACTGTTGTGTCATCAGCAAAAAGTCGCACCTGAGGTGTGACATTACAAGGGAGATCATTGATGTAAAGAGGAAGAGAAAGAGGTGCAAGTACAGAGCCTTGGGGAACGCCAGCTGTAACCGGAACTTCATCAGAGCAAACACCATCCAGAACTACTTTTGAGAACGACCAATAAGAAGAGATTATACCCAGGTAACAGTCTGTGGTGAAACACCATGCTCTTGAAGCTTATATAGAAGTTTAAGATGGTTTACCTGTTGTTTTGAGTTTTTAGGTTTCTTGCAGGTTGATAAAGTTCAAGCATGACATTAAAAGCTTTACATGGCTTGGGGATTGGTCATGTGGTGCTTTAAAAATTTGGACAAGAATCTTGAATTCCACTCTGAAGCGAACTGGCAACCAATGTAGTTCTTTTAGCACTATGTTATATGCTCAGAATGCAATGTCCTTGTTATGATTCTGGCTGTGGTATTTTGAAGATTTTGAAGTCTGTTCTGCATAGTCTAACATGACTGACATAATTCATTCGGTTCCTATAAGCATTCGGTTTACAAAGTCTGTACAAAACTGATGGCCGAGAGGTCGAGGGAACTGAGTTCGTCTTTCGAGGGAACATAGGTCGAGTGAACGAAGGTCGAGGGTTCGAAATCAGAGTTTTGGTAGATTTTACTTTGTCCGATCAAATATAGTTTAAAGTAGGTGTTAACTTTTGTAGAAGGGTCGGGCTACCAATGAGAAACGGTGATACAAACTCCTTATAGTTGCACGTTTGTCTTCCACACATATATTTATATGTACTTTTCATTTAACACAATTTATACGTATAACTGCTAGATATGCGCCATAATATTATACCGCAATATCAGGTTATGTACAATGACGGACTAGCCTTTCAGTATACCAACGCCATTATTTACACTGACACATTATAAACTCTTCATGTACTTGTATTATGAAACATTGAGGATCTGTTCATACTAGTATTTATATTATGTGTTATTATGTATTGTATATTAAAGGATTGTACATGAAGAATATAATAACATATCAAACTTGTGAGTATTGTAACAGTGTGTATATCAAAGCTTCGATTATGAAATTTTTTGATGATATTTACAGCTTTTATGAAATTTACAGTATTTATTACATTTACAGAATGTATGATATATACCGCTTGTATGATATCATCTGTATTTAATGCTATATGTTGCGCACCAGCTCCACCAAAGTAATCTACGAACTCCTGAAATATAAACATACTCACATTTAATAAAAAAACAATGTATATACATGTCTGACAAACTCGAGTATCGTTACAGCTTCTTTTGCATTGTTCATTGTGTCATGCATTAAATTAATACGCGAGACAGTGAACAATGAATAAGACGCTGCAGAAACAATGTATACATGGTCCCCTACCGGTTGGGCCATTAAATTGACTTGTGAGGGACTATCAATATTTTGCCGAAATACTCCATCTGTTACCATAGCAACCACAATTTTGACTGACCTCAAGGTAACCTATAGATCTGAACGTCCGTAAGACAAATGTTTCCTTTTTATGTACATGCATACTCTATTTTGTGTCATTCTCTCAACTCAACTATCTTATTATACTTATGCTTATATAAAGCAGTGCGATGTTCATAACTTTAGCTCAACATTCTCCGGAAAATATGCCCCTTTTAAAAACCGTTTAGCCGTTGTTTCAGCAGCACTTCACTCCCAATTTAGATATTCCATATCATAACAGTTCAGTAACGATATTCAAAAATAATAATTTACCTGTGCCTGACTTTTACCCTTCCCACTAACTGGCTCGTCGATTGGCATTTTAATTGTTTGATCGTAATTGGAAACAACAGTAATCCTGAGTGCCGAGTATTCTGTATGTACCTGTTTCTCATCAGCGGACCAAAACCGATGAAACATCAGTTTCTCGACATACCTGAAACACCTCACACATGGAATCATTTGAGGATTTGCACAATTGTAAATATCAGTGATTTTTGGAAGCTGAACGACAGTTTTGCTTTCCTTAGTCGTCACTCGCTCGGTGCGAATAAATTTCGATGCGGATCAAAGTACTACGTTTATACAATGTAAAGCATTTAAAGGGGCATACCCTACAACTGACAAACATTCTGTGAAAGTGTAAAAATGTGCTAGATGTATATGTAAAACAATATATAATGGATAATTGCAGGAAGAACATGGGTCATAAAATGACTAGTTTAGGTACTAGCCGCAAAAGAACATAGCTACGAATAATAAATCACTTCCACCCAAAAATGTCCATGACTAAATGTATGTGTCACAAATACATATTTTTATGATTTTATTTCTAATTGGATGAATTTTTGGCTGAAACTTTCTCCGTCGGCTTTTATCTTTACAAGCTTCTAATTTATCATCATTTTGCCTTAATTCTAAATGCACCAAGTTGTAGGGTATGCCTCTTTAATGTTAAACTGATTTCCGTTCCATGTTACAATGCAAGTCTATGTAAGTTTAGCTTCCATGAGTATTTTCATTTTGAATTATGTTTTATTAACGCTTTATTACAAAAAAGCATGAGGGCATACAATGGCACTATTTATTGTGCTCATATCGTCTGCTAATACCGTTGTTATTGAAATAATGATATTATGGTATATGTGGTTAAAGAGTTGATAAGGATTTGAATGTGTTTCGTCGCCTCTGTGGAGCGATACCTTAATTTTGAGAAAATCACTCCCATTGTTTTACAAGCTTATATTTCGCTTGGAGATGGAGCAAAACGTTCGGCGAGATCTTTGTCAATGACGTCATAATTAATATTTTCTTGTCACGAACATGTAGAGTAAGCAGAACACGGTGAATTAAAAAATCTCATTTTTGAAATAAAATGGAGATAAAGCAATATAAGAATCAGAGGACGGTTTGCCTGGTACAAACATAATTAGGTACCTACCAGTCAGATACTCGGATCATTTCATTCTCAGATTGATTTCCAACGATGTGATCAATGAAATTCAGACCAGCGTTTGAGCTGAAGTATTTATAACACAATGTAAAATAGTGTAAGAATAGAAAAATGCACATTTAAAACAATTAAAGCTTATAAAGCTATATCTGACTGTCCTATAATTGGCAGAATGTGTGTTTGCATGCGTTAAGAATCATACATAAGCACCTAATGGATATTGGAATCATTTCTCTTTTTTCAAGGTTAAATATAATAATTATTGTTTTTCAAATATTTCGTGAAAGCGAGCAGGCCATATCTGCTTTCATCAAACGCTGCTTGCAATAAAATGTTAGCAAACACATACTATTGTGATAACTTGCAACAATCTAAACAATGGTTTGTCTTCTTAACCGTACAACACCATGATGTATTCCATTATGTAAATGACAGTACTTACAACATTCCAACCATAGGGTCTTTAGAAGGGTCAAGGCGTTGATATCCTGGAAGGTAATGTCCTTTATAGTTGGACAGATCTATAAGGGTATGAGTGGTGTCTCCAAACGTCTGTATGACACAGGACCTTACCGTCCCATCTTCATCACTCGTGTCTGATGGAGCTTCAACTACAATAGCTCCTTTATCAACCGCTTTCTGAAACATGAGGAGTTCATAATCAACATTAACAACCCCAGAAATTATATTTGTTCACCGGGAAAACCCAGAAAAAAAATCCGGATGGACACCTAGAATGTATCTTTTTACAATTCTATGCCATCGAAAATGTATTTAGATGTTGTAAAATTATCTGACTGTACATGTTTGAAATACTCATAAGATAAAAAAACAACGTTACTTAGTATATTTCAATATACAAAATGTATTTGGGAACCAAATATTGACATGTTGTTATAAAATGGAATCTACAGGTTAACATGATGACTGGAACAACAAGAATGGCTAATAGTTATCTACATTAAATATGGCATCCACATCTTCTACATGAAAAGCAATATCTTTCACACCATCTCCATGTTTAGATAAATGTTCACCGATGTCTACAAATGATAAATATATGTTATAACATAATACAAGTGTTCATTACTATAATACATTGTATGAAGATAAACAGTGGCGGTCGTGGCTCAGTGGTTAGTGTACTGGATTTTTAACCCGGCCGTTCGGGTTCATTCCCGGCAGGTCATATGTACCCTTCCATGAAATTTGACAGACATGTCAATTTTCTTCCACATGTGTACCTATTGGCAGGATAAGTTAGTACTGGTCAGAATATAGTCCAGCAAAAACTGGTTATGTGTATCGGCCTTATAACCATCGGCCAAATAACTGAATAATTGTTGAGAAAGGCGTTAAACCAAACCATATAAATAAATGAAGACAATTATTTTATCACACAGGGCAAAATACATGTTTGGCTCTTTGTGATACAAAGGTGTTAGTGTACAATATAAGTTATGTCGTACATTCAACAGTTTCTATATGTATGATACTTCTTGCAGCACGCACATATGTATATAAATGTTTGAAACAAATTATTAATATACGCATGATGTAAATGTTAATTCGTTATTTTTTCTGCTTTACAAGATTTTCCAAGATTTGTAATTTGAGTAAAACTGTGAACTGTTGACCGGTCAACACTTTCGACCGTGTTGGCTGCCTCGATATCGGGTGTTTCCGTAATGAACATTTGGTAACAATCAGTACATACCAGTCATGGCCGAACATACAGATTGCAGTTCGGGGTATAGTACGACAGTGTCTTTTGGCTCTGCACTCTGATTCAAATTCATATCGTTTCCGGATTTTTCAGAGGAAGAATTGAATGTATGAATACATTTATATAATATATTTCGTAATAAAACATTTAAAACTGTTTACAATGACGACATTGTGAAGATTTTATCACCTTTTGGATCATTGGGATTCAGCATACTTTCAAATTCAAAAATTATCTGAAATAGATACATTTGTTACTCAAAAAGAAAATATTAGAAATGATACTTTGTTTATGACTAAACAGTAAATTATGGTGTTTATATTCATAATAAACAGTAATTATAAATAGATTTTGTATGTTTTCTTAGGTCTGCTCCTATATATCGAAATAATGAGTAATAAGCTATCAAAACAAAGCAGCCCGGATCTCTGACACGGTGTACAGCGCGCTTATTACAATACTTACGGTGTTATATCCAGTGAACCATACATATAACAAACAAATCACATTAATTTTTTTTGTGGTCATAAATTTATTATCCTGTAATTGTGTCAGTATCTGTAACGTACGAGCACATTCCTGAATTATTGCAGTTTATCCATTTGAAGTGAACATGATTACACAAATGTGTGTCATTAATTAAATATACATTTACATACTTTTAATGAGACGCATATCCATGAAATAAGGAAATAAGATGTTCCCGTTTTAACAAACTCGTTTAACTGCGTTATAAAACCGTGCTCGGAAAACGAACCACCAATTTCAGCAATCTACGGATAAAGATGACAAGTTTATTTACTATAACATAGTCTAAGGTTTTCAGATAAGTAGAGAGTTGAATCAGTCTTATATATACACTTTTAGTGAACAGCTAGACGGACAGAGAGAAAGTGTGGTATCATGCAAAATTATAGTCGAAAAAGTACTTTTTAAGACATCGAATACACGAACGCCAATAACCACGTATTGGATGGGTTCACGAATGTGTAACCGGGCTCTGGCCCTTGTGTTCATCAAATTATATAGTACGTGTTTGTGTGTAAGTTAACAAACTTGGACTTACCTTGCTTTGCTTGACCACATGCGATGCCACTTGTCTACTTCCGGTCTCCAAACCACGATACGCAAATGGCTCAAACCCCAAACGTGTAATATAGTATGACGCCGCCTGTATTATGTTTTAAAAAAGAAAATGTATACTGTTTAGAACAAGATATTTGATAAAAGAAACTGTAAAATTTGTAATATTAAATTCTAAGACAATGTGTACAAATTCCAACATGGTCTACAGTGTTTACGGGATAAGCTTACATAGGAAAGGAACCAAAACATTGTTTTACGAGAGAACACGACAGACACATGCAAACATAATTACCTGTTTTGCATTTCCAACCCAAAACTTGGTTCTGTGGAATGCCACAATATTTCCACATTCCGGCTGAAAAATGTTGATGATGAATTTTCTTACTTTGCACCTTTGCACGTGATAAAAACATAGTGTATATTTATATGTGTTTCTAAATATACTGACACTTTTACATAATCTTATTTAGCAAATCTCTAATTTTTTTCATGTCATTGGAAATAGTTTCTTCATAGTATTACTCTCTAAATGTTTTTTTTCATGTCATTGGAAATAGTTTCATCATAGTATTAGTCTCTGAGTGTTTTTTTTCATGTCATTGGAAATAATTTTCTTCATAGTATTACTCTCTAAATGTTTTTTTTTCATGTCATTGGAAATAATTTTCTTCATAGTATTACTCTCTAAATGTTTTTTTCTTCATATCCATATGATTGGAAATAGTTTCATCATAGTATTACTCTCTAAATGCTTTTTTTCATGTCATTGGAAATAGTTTTCTTCATAGTATTACTCTCTAAATGTTTTTTTTCATGTCATTGGAAATAATTTTCTTCCTAGTATTACTCTCTAAATGTTTTTTTTCATATGATTGGAAATAGTTTCTTCATAGTATTACTCTCTTTATTTTATACTTATTAAATATACTGACACATTTACATAATCTTATTTAGCAAATCTCTAATGTTTTCATGTCATTGGAAATAGTTTCTTCATAGTATTACTCTCTGTATGTTTTTATTCATGTCATTGGAAATAGTTTCTTCATAGTATTACTCTCTGAATGTCCTTTTTTATATATCATTGGAAAAAAAATTCTTCATAGTATTACTCTCTAAATGTTTTTTTTTCATGTAACAAATCAAATTTTAGACGACCCCACCTTGGCCTCAATCTACTTTTAACATACCCCTAGTAAACAAGACCGTCATAAAGATGTCGAAGCCATTTAATTTTATATATATGTATACATTTGTATAATGTTTCTCTTTGTTTGGAAAATTTGTCTTCACTAGTGGAAATATTGTACACATGTACAGGGAAGAAAAGAAATTTCTACATTCAAACTTACCTGATTCAGAAATATTTGTATTGTATCTTTGATAGCACATGGAACTGGGATGGACGAGAATACAACTTTTTAAATTTATCAAATGGATAGTTTAGAAATAAGCTCATTAAATGTAAGAGGTTTATGTAACGTAGACAAAAGAACAAAGATATTTGAATGGTTGAAAAACCTGAACAGTCAAATATATTTCCTACAAGAAACTCACTCTTCAGAAACTTTCACATCAATCTGGGAACAGAACTGGAAGGGTAAATGTTTTTTAGTGGTTTAAAATCTAACAGTGAGGGCGTAGCTATTTTAGCTCACCCAAGTTGTGATATTGAGTTCAATAACAAAAGAGAAATTATAATTGGGAGACTCATAGCATTTGATATAAAAATAAATGACAAAAATATCACTCTGGTAAATGTGTATGGTCCAAATAATGACGACATAACTATATTTGATAAATTAGAGTCATTCTTACTTAAAAATAACGAAAGAGATTTTATCATCGTTGGTGACTTTAATAGATAATGCTTTAGACAAGAAAAATGGAAACCAAAAAACTCATAAAAAAATGTAGAACAAAAAAATTAAATATAATAAATACCTGTAGTGTTGTCAACATCTGGCGAATCAAACACCCACAAAAAACACAATTTACTTGGCATTCAAATACAAAACAAACCATCCATTGCAGGTTGGACTACTCTTTAATCTCTGACAGTCTGGCTACATCCGTAAAAAAAAACAGGCATCCAAACTTCATACAGAACAGATCACTCAAACAACTCATTACTTTTAGAAAATCAATTCCAGATACAAATACAAAATACGATAACATCAACAGCAGAAATTAATAAAAATTAAGCACCCGATACACTGTGGGAAGTCATTAAAGGAAATGTAAGAAATGAAACCATCAAATATGCCGCATATAAAAACAAAGCAGAAAAAAGAAGAAAAAAGATTATTACAAGAAATTAATGATTTGGAAGATGAGCTCGCACAACAAAACGTAGACGTTGAAAATATTACAGCTATGATAACAGAAAAAAAACTATTACTAGATTATATCAACGATAAAAGAATAAACGGACAAATATTGAGATCAAAAGCTATTCACGTAGAACAAAACGAAAAGAATTCTCAATATTTTGCAAATTTAGAGAAACATAGATCACATAAAAAAGCTGTACACAAATTAATAGTCAATAGTAAGGTTATAACCAACAAAGATGATATACTTAATGCAGAAGTTAACTATTATACCAAGCTATACAGTAAAAAACAAACAAATGTGAATCTGATGAAAGAATTCTTAAATAAACCAATAAATACCCTTGATGAAACAGAAAAGCAATCATGTGAGGGGCTCATTACAGAATATGAATGCAAACTAGCGATTAAAGAAATGCAAAACAATAAAAGTCCGGGCTCAGACGGATTGAGTGTAGAGTTTTATAAAATGTTCTGGAACTATATCAGTCAGTATTTAATAAATTCATTAAACCATTCTTTTGTGATAGGAACACTAACCCAACTTCAAAGACAAGGAATTATTACACTCATCCCCAAACCAAATAAAGATCTTGATCAAATTTCAAATTGGCGTCCAATCACCCTGTTAAACATAGATTATAACATTGCAACTAAAGTTATCGCAAATAGAATTAAAAAGTTCCTACCATCAATAATAAGCAGTGACCAAACTGGATTTATGCAAAATAGACACATCGGAGAAAATGTCAGGACAATATTTGAAGTTATTGAATACGTCCAATCTAAAAATAAACCTGGTTTGGTATTTTTTGCAGATTTCGAAAAGGCTTTTGACAGTCTTAGTCACTTTTTTATAATCAAATGTTTTGAAAGATTTAATTTTGGAACATATCTAACTAAGTGGATCAAACTTTTCTACTCAAATATATGTAGCATTATTATCAACAATGGCCACCTGTCCCAACAATTGAACATAGAAAGAGGTGTCAGGCAAGGCTGTCCGTTATCAACCTCTATTTTTATCATCTGTTTAGAAATATTATCTAACAATATCAAACTGAATGCGGACATAACAGGTATACAGATAAATGAACATATATTAAACAAACTTATTTCGCAGATGATGGAACCTTTACAATTGATGGATCAAAAAAATCATTCGAAGCGCTAACTAATACTTCAGATAAATTTGGAGATATATCAGGCCTAAACTTCAACATATCCAAATCAACAGTTCTAAGAATTGGGTCTCTAACAAACACTTCCATAAAATATTGTGAACATAAAAAAATCCAATGGACCTCAGAGCACACAACAAACTTAGGCATTACATTTACAAATAATAAATTGACAAATTCAATTCTAAACATAGAGAAAAAGATTTAGGAGTTTGAAAATTGTTTAAAACAATGGCAACATCGTAAATTAACATTAATGGGTAAAATTACAGCAATTAAAACATTTGCTCTCCTAAAACTCATATACCCTCTTACTGTCCTACCCAAACCACCTGCAAAAACAATTAACTACATACAGTCGTTAATATTTAAATTTTTATTGGATGGAAAGCCCGACAAGATAAAGAGACAAACATTGTACCAACCGTATGAAAATGGCGGATTAAAATTAACAGAATTAAACTCATTCATAAATGCAATCAAATGTAGTTGGAATAAACGCTATGTAAATGAAAAAAATAAAAGCAAATGGAAAATATTCTTTGATATCAAATTGTCAAAATATGGACAAAAACTATTATTTAAAAGCAATTTAAAACAAACTGATGGCAAGATTACAGACTCCGAATTTCTAAACGAAATCATTGAAGCATGGTTTCTTATAAAATCTAGATTTGAAAAAATAAACAATACCAAAATACAACCATGCAAAATGATTTTATGGAATAATTCTGAAATTAAAATAAACCCAAAAACCTTCTTCTATAAAACATGGTATGATAAGGGAATAAATTTTTTAGAGCAATTATATGATTATAGAATCAACTCATTTTATTAATTTGAGCAAATACAATTTCTTTATGAAATTCCACGCACAGACTTTTTAAAATACCCCGCATTAATAAACAGCATACCCATACCAATTCAAGAGAAACTAAAGACAGCTTCAATAAATTACAATAACAGTAATGATTCACTTCTTGAAAGAATAGCCCATAAAAAGAAAATGAATAAATTCTTATATGATATACAAATTGAAAACAATGATCAGTTACATACTGAAACAAAATGGAATAATTTGTTAAACGATAGTGACATAAATTGGAAAAAAATCTATGTTCAACCGATAATATCTATAACCGACGTCACCTTAAGAAACTTCCAATATAAAATTATCACTAGAACTATTGCAACCAAAAAATATCTCCTTAAATGTAAATTAGTTAACTCAAGCATATGTGTATTTTGCAACAGTAACGTTGGAACAATAGAACATCTATTTTATGAATGTCACCATGTACAAATCTTCGGGAACCAAATAAACTCTTATTTTGAAAGCAAAAACATTTCCAAATAAATAAACAAAATGCTTTAATTGGAGATGTAAACATAAAACTAAACAAAAAGCAAATAAACTTCATACTAGTAGTAGCAAAACAATTTATTTATAAAATGCGGTGTAAGCCAATGTTACCACAATATAACATATTTAAACATTATTTAAACTTAAAATTGAATACCGAAAAACACATTGCCTTAATGAATAACAAATACGAGATTTTTAGAATTGAATGGGACCCATTCATTTAAAAACAACATCCATCATTCAATACGAATATGAATATGATTGAAAAGATATATACTATTCCATGTGCAAAGAACAATCTAAACTCTTCACTTAAAAATAGTTTTACAAAGAAATACAGTTTTTATTAATATTACATTTATTTAAGGCCTTATCTTCCCTGTACTAGTGTTGTTGTTTTGTTTGTTTGTTTGTTATACATTAAAACTCTTCATGTACCTGTATTGGCAAAACTGAATCTGCTATTGTTTATATATATTGGTATTATGAATTATGTTAATTCTTGCACATTGAAGAAAGAAATAAATGAAAAAAAAATCTTATTTAGCACACAAGGACATACGTATGCTAGTATAATAGTCACATGACCAAAGTATACCCATTATCCTTACTCCGTACACTTCCGGTATTTGTGCTATCCAGTAAAGACAGAACGAATGCATACAATTAGCAACCAGTCAAATTAAATAGAGTCACTTGCAATCCGACTGTCCAATTGGACAATATAACAAGACTGCGACAAAGTTGACAAGTGTTCATTGTTTTTTTACTTCTGTACTCCTTATTTAATTACATCTTTAACGTAGTACTGTTTGCTATACTCAATGATGTGTTATAGTTTTGTTTCAACCATTCTTGTAATAAAAACCAAACTTGTAATAATTATTACAAATTTGGTTTTTATTACAAGAATGGTTTCAACATAGCTTATTGCTATACTATTCCAAATGAGTAGGCAAAGTGACCACGTCAAACCGCGCTTTGAATACTGGGATAGGAACTAACTTGATTTACTCTCATGCAACTCATTGCCGATGCAACGTCGAATCTCGTGTTTTTTTTCTTCAAACAAACACTTCACTGTCTTTGATTACTTATATAAATAAGATGTACACATTTGAAACTTAAACATCGCGTCAATTTTTAGGCTTCGTGAGACGAAATAGCAATGCTTTTACAGTCCATATTGCCAGAAAAGGGACGCGAGTTTGTAACTTGAAATATCGCGTTATTTTTCTTGGACCAGTTCGAAAAGGTGAGAGGGGTGAGATTTATTCAAAATAAGCTGTAAATGAGTATTTGTTCAATAATTGAGTAAGAAAAAGGTTTTTTCTTTTATGTGCTGATTAGAAAATACTTTAATAAATGAATCACTCCAAGGATATTGTAAACATCTACATTTGTTATAAATTTTTCATAAATTCTCCAATGGATGGCCCTTTTACCATAATGTATACCTGATGATTCTGGAACCTGCCGTACTTATTTGTTTTATTTACACAATTATATTTAATGTTTTATCAATTTTATTTATTTCCTTAAAGAATTACAGTAGGTTAATTTTAAAAACACGGAATTCAACAAAAATGTTACACTTACTTTCGGTCCCCGTTCGTATGATGTCTGAAAAAAGAAATAAAATCCTCGTAAAATTTTAAAAGATACTAACAAATCATCAGCAACGTCTTTTATAAATCATAATCATCGATCATTATTATATTAAAATTGATGATTGCATTTACCATTTTCTTCTTTAGCGACAGGAATACGTGTGTAATCGTCTTTGATTATGAAATTTCATCTAACGGACCGATTAAATTAACGAAGTGTAACATCAGATTAAATTTACTTAATTTCTAACGACGAGAAATATACTTCAGCCTGTATTTACAAAACAACTAAGACGAAAGATTATCTAAGGATATCGAAGTTTTCTTAGTTGTAGTAAGTGACGTCATAATGTGACTTTGAATTTTCTCGAATTTTGACATTCATCAAAAGTTTGTGAGTCTCACAATTCCACCGGTATTTTACTCAACAGAGTGCTTAAAGAATTGTGATCTCTATGTTGGATCCTTATGGCATCACGTATTATGAAACATCCTATATATGTAGTCTCTAATTTTGCCGTTATATTTGATGATTATCATAATCAACATTACAGGCGTACTTTATCGTTTATGTAAAATGTGCAATCAACATGTAATCGAATCTGAATATCACTTTCTTTGCACTTGTCCAGATTATTTAACTTTACGAAATAAATTTAATATGAATTCTAGTTGGCCCAGTCTTTGTTTGTTTAGAAAATTACTTTCCTCTAACAGTAAGAAAACAATTATATATGTAGCTAAATTTATTCATTACGTAATGATATAGATAGGAAAAAATTGATTTAATGGCTGCTTCTTAAACATTCTTATTTAACTATCAATAGATTAGCAACATAGACATGTATTGACTTGATTATTGTACGTATTGTTTACAATTGTATGTTTATATGTTTTGTGTTATTTGTGTCATGGTCATATGTCTTATACATTTGTAAAATTGTAAATCGCCAAAGGCATACTTTGATGTCGATTTGCCAATAAATTGTATTGTATTGTATTATCATTAAGACAAGATCGATACATTGGAAAACTTTATAAATATCACCAGTTTAGTCATGATAACACAATTTATATAATCAAATTACAGTCGGTCATCCAATAAAACGGTTTACTTTCGGATAAATACTTTTGATATTTCCTTATCAACACTGGAATGCGATATTTAGGTGATTTAAATTCAAGGATCGCAAATTGGAAGTGAAAAACGATTCTGCCTCATTTGTTAAGTAAATGTTTATGAAAACATGCATGCTAAGGTATGATGGATTAATCTAATGGTAAATACACGTAGATATTTTGATTAATTAGTTTTATGTCTAAGAATACCTCATTGCATATAATTATATGTAATGTGTCTCTTGCGTCAACAATTGAAATGCTTATTGAAAAGGGGAATATTTTTGTTACTTTGAAAAAAATACTTTTTGTTTGCATTTTAGAAATTTATGTTGTTGTTGCGAAAATATAGCATTGACAGACACGTCTGTTTTATCAAATAGCATCTTACAATAAAAATAGTCACTCGAAACTTAAAAGTGGGTGTACTCTGGTAGGACAATAATTATATCATGATACTATTTTATTAACTAACTGTGTATGTCATGCAATCTATTCTATATCAAGCCTGTTTCTGAAATCGTATTTACTATGTATATTCTGTATAGTTACCTTGTGATGTATTATGCTTGTCTGTAACTGTTCGCGTTTTTTTTGTTTCGTGGACCATACTGACAATTGGTTTTATACAAAGTAAAGTATATTATCCTGAAAAAGCGTCCCTGAAATATTGAAAGGCAGAGCTGAGTTTCAAACCCACGATCTTTCGCTTAGAAGTCCAGCGCGTTACCACTAGTCCGCCAACCATCCCCTCTAAATATAGGAAAGGAATTCTTTCAATTTATTGTAACAATCAGATAAATGTCTGGACTTAAGATGTGATATCATTACAGGTTTGAGATCTCATTTTTATCGTACAGTAATTTTTGTTTGGACAATCTCAACATTTTTATGCCCCCCGCCATTTTGAATCCCCCCGCCATTTTGAATGGCGGAAGGGCATAAAGTGTTACCCCTGTCCATCCGTGCATCTGTTCAAATTTCTATTTCCAAGCAGTTAGTCAAGAAATATTTCATGGATTGGCTTCATATTTTACATGAAGGCGTATAATAATACAATACAGGTCAAGTTGAATTTTTGTTAAAATCTGAACATTTTCACAGGAGTTATGGCCCATTTTTGACTTACCTCTTAATGGCGGCATTTTTGTCCTTATAATAGACACATTTCTAGTTGGAAATATTACTTTATAGCTTTTGTGCCCTTATATTTAATCAGGAAGTTTGTTGATATTTTATTTATACAACATCATTTGTGTAACTAGTGCTTATATTTATCTTAATTTCATGTAAGTAGAATTATATTTGTAAAAATCAAGCGGTCATCACATTACGTGTATTGTATTATATTATGCAATTTTAGTTGCAATTTTTAGGCAGAGTGCAGAGTGTATCTTAAAGTGGAGGATAAAATCGAGTAGTCGCCAATTTGTAGAGATTGTTATTGCAATATAAACCGTGATGATTTTTAGAGGAGAAATCTTCTGGACAATTTATTATGCTGATTTTCACTGCATGGTTTTCAATGATTGGCATTGTATGTTGAACAATTAATCTGTTTATTTTTATCGGAAACTTTTAAACAGCATATTTCCTCTGAGAAGCATTAAACATGTATAATTCATATCCAACGTCGTGTTGTTCAATTTCTTTCCATACATGTATTTAGATATTTTCTCATAAATTGACAAATCTCTGTAGATGGAAGATGATAAAATCTACAAATAAATGTATCGTTGTTTATTGACCAGTGTTGTTGTTTATTACATTAGACTAGAACATACATACAGTGATTGGTGTTACACTATACAGTTAAATATGTTATCCGAAATGACACCAGTGTACACAAGAAAGATGATTGGTGAGTCACGATGACATGGCTCTTACTTTGGTAACCCTTTACTAAATCCACTGTTTACAAGTATATTATCCTGACTGGTAACCTCTTGTGCTCTGTTACTTGAGAACTATGCTGTCTGAGGCAGCAACAACATGAATACTTCTCTATTTGGGATCAGCAACAACATAAACACTTCTATATACTAGTATGGGATGGCAACAACATGAACAGTATACAATTATTTCATAGGCATTTGTGGAACAGTCAAAACTGTGGACCCGAAGTGAAGGGGTGGCTTTTGAACTGTTGCCCCGAGGCCGGAGAGAAATCATGGAAACAATTTGGATTGACATTTTCTACGAAATCACCAAATTGTCGTTTGTTACATCAGAATCATATAAACGCTTGCAGTCCTAACTACAATCGGTAAGCTCCGCCTTGACGGAGGATACTGATTGTTACCGAACGTTCATTACGGAAACACCCGATATCGAGGCAGTCAACACCGGTCAACAGATAGCAGTATGACTCAAATTACAAATCCAGGCAAATATCAAACTTTTTTTTGTAAAACAGCAAAGAATAATGAATTAACATTTATATAATGCGTTGGATAATAATAATATCGTTCTATATATGGGATGGCAACAACATGAACGCTATATGTTTCTTTATGTTTACTGTAATTAAATGACAAGGTTGCCTTTATCAAATTTTGAGTAGTTTATAAATATTCTGTCTGACTGCCTGATTCGTCATGTATTACCAATGTAAATGATAACATGATGAATATATCGTATATAAGTGTGACATGGGAATGACGTAATTGGCAATTTATTGTGATTCATTATCCAATTAAACCATTAACAAGATGAAGACATAAAACTATAAAATAATAGACTGACATGTATACAATCAATCACAAATAATAATAATAATGTCACATATCTTTGCACTTGATATATGTAAGTTACAATGAACGTGGTGCATGAAGCATTGTAAAATGATACATTTTGATTGATGCTTTCGTACGGAGTTAATGATGAAATTTAGCACCAATTTAACTATGTGTTTCATTTTCTTCATTACTTAGCAACGGCTCTATTGATGTGCCTAATAGCCTTAATGTCCATGTAATTTGTTCGATATAACAAATGTCATGTGAGAATTCATCGTCGTAATATTACGTATCATCAATTCACATTAAATGAGCATGGACGGGTATTTTGGAAAACCGAAATCTAACATTTACCGAAATCTAACATCATAACCGAAATCTAACTGTGATGGTTAGGCAGATACGCTTATGTGTTGTGTGTGACGTGTTTTCTTTGTCAAATACAATAACCAATCATACTGCAAAATTTCAGAGGATAGTTTTGTCTTAAAATGATTTTATTCATTTTTTTTTAATTTTCATTAACCTAGTTACAGAGTTGCTTCCCTTAGTTCCCTGACTCGACAAACCGAAATCAAAATTCATAACCGAAATCTAACTTTTACAATAAAACCACACTAACTTTCATACTTTTATCTTCAGATTATGTTATAATGGTATATTTGCGTATAGTGTACGAAATTTGAGAACAAAAAAATCAAAATTAGTGATTTGAACGATCGATTTGTGTGTTCCCGTGCGAATTGTATCAAACCAGAGACGGTATACATCTCTGATCAAACGAAAACAACTTAAGTTGTATTTTAAGACAAAACTATCCTCTGAAAGTTTGCAGTATGATTGATTATTGTATTTGACAAAGAAAACAATTAGTCACGCACACCATATAAACGTATCTGTGTAAATATCACAGTTAGATTTCGGTTATGAAGTTAGATTTCGGTTAGATACCAATTAAACTATTATTATAGGATGTTTGTTTTTGGACATGTATTTGTTAATCCAATCGAATGGTTGAAATTGTCATTATCAAACATGTGCCCCATATTGATACGTGTACGCCATTATCACATATGCCGATGGATGAAGCCGACAATTATCTTGAACGAGATTTTCAGTCCAAAAATATTTAATTAGCAAAATAAAATCAACATTTAATCACAAAAAGAAGTAATGAGTCCATGGGAAATTATACATATGTATAGATAATATTGATAATAATATGATATTGGGAAAGCTGAAACTATCACAGTCTAGTTGTCATCCATTTTCTAAACAGTGTAAGATATAATATATTAACTCTGTGTGAACATATAACCAATAAACAACAACAACAACAAAACAAAAACAATTAAAAATATGATTAATCATGATGTAACATTTTATTGATTACGCTTCCTGATATCTGTCACATATATTCACACAATCAGTTCACACAAATAAAAGTGCAAGCAATTACATGGATGATTAATAATACAAAATCTGTGCGTCCTTGCAAATACATTTTGTAAGTAAAAAAATATATGAGACGATGAATACAATTTAAGTATTTCGTAAGAAAATTAAGGGAAGTAACTCTGTAACTAAGTTTGATAAAAAATATTATTTTTCAAGACAAATCTATCCTTTGCAATTTTGTCATATGATCTATGAATTAATATGTTTGATAATTAAAAAAAGTAAGACAACCCCCAAATCGTGTATGTCTATAATTTTACACGTTTATGTTAGTAAGTTGTTTTCGTTTGATACAACACACAAATCGATCGTTCAAATCACTAATTTTATTATTTGTGTTCTCAAATTTCGTATACTATACGCAAATATACCATAATAACATAATCTGAAGATAAAAGTATGAAACTTAGTGTGGTTTTATTGTAAAAGTTAGATTTCGGCTATGAAGTTAGATTTCGGTAAATGTTAGATTTCGGTTTTCCCAAATACCGAGCATGGACTAATCAGACGTATATGCAGGAAGAAGTTTGACCAGATATATCCCCAATCCATAATATATTCGTTCGCAGCACATGGTTGGAATGCTTATAGTGACATAAAGTATCATACAATCCTAGAGATTGGCGACATTCATGTGGTAACATGTCACAAAATTGACGAGGAATCGTTTAATAAGAACTATATTCAAAGTCCATGTTTGTTCACATTAATATCTAAGGGAAACAACTCGAACTGACTTTTGAATGCAAAATAAATTTTCCCACGGTCCTCAGACACATCTTTATATAATATCGTTTTAGTGATTATAATCAGCTAAATAAATGTTTGACTTTTAGATAGGGATATAAGTAAGGATGTTAAATTAATAATTTGAGGTAAAAAAACAGGAAAATAAAGTCAGAATAACATTTTGTGGTTTTTAATAAGGGAGATTATTTGAACGTAGTGGTATGGTAATTTGGTGCAAAATTCTCCGTAATCTGAAAATAATTTCTTCAATATTTCTTAGATTATTTGTCTTAGGATGATATTAAATGCATATTTATATAGAATTATCTTTAAATGGGCTATACAAACAGAAAAATGTCGAATTTCAGAATTTGAATTTGAACAATATTATAAGCTAGAGCGTTTGAGTGAAAGTTGTTCTTTTCATATTTTTTTCATTTTCTATTAATACATGTTGTTATATCCCGGCAAACGAAGTTTGAGAGGGGGTATATATAAGGAATTGCATTGAAACTTGAAATATATTATCAGTATGAAATGTGCAAGGCTCAATTTTCATGCTCAGTGATCCACTCATTCAATAGTTATGTGCAGTCGTAGATCGTCGGAGACGCATTCTGCTGCATAATTCGGTGTGCTATAGCCTAAAATATTTTAATACGATGATTTTATTTAATAAGAACTGCATGTATATAGTTTAAACTTTTGGTAATCTGATGATCCATTCTTCTGGCCCCTAACTATTAATTTCTATTGCGATTTTCGCATTTTCTATTCTATTTTTTTTTGTTAGAAAAGGTGTAGACACATGCCTACAGTGCCTATAGTAAGCTACGCCAGTTTCTGTGATATGACTAGTTATATAATATTCAAGCATTTTCATGTAGTTTTTACAACTATGGTACACTTTTTATAACATTTATGAGTTTAAAGGTATCTATTAAAATGTTTGTATAGACATTATGTGTAGTTTGTTTCGTTATTTTTACTCAGGTCAGGTTTTCTCCACTAGAGATTTGTCACAGAGGTGACTAATATCTCCGCCACCGCTTTGACACTAAGAATGCGACAGTACATCATAGGGCTAAGTTCAAGGGCACATACCTCTGGAATGTGTGAATCACTGGAAATGGAAAGTATGTCTTTCATGGTAATTAATAACATAGTTATATAAGTTTCATTACAATCGCTTAAGGAATGTGGAAGTAATTCGCTCCACAAGTGTATGCGGACGGACTAACCGACCGACCGACCGACCGAACAACCAACCAACCGTCCCACCGACAGAGTGACTCTAGTATACCCCCTCAAACTTCAAATGCGGGGTTTTAACAACATGTATAAATAGAAAATAAAAACATATACATGTATTTATGATAATATTGTTCAAATTCAAATTCTGAAATTCAATATATTTTCTGCTTATATAGCCTATTTAAAGATAACTCTATATAAATATGCATTTAATATCATCCTAAGACAAATAATCTAAGAAATATTGAAGAAATTATTTTCAGATTACGGAGAATTTTGCACCAAATTACCGTACCACTACGTTCAAATTATCTCCCTTATTAAAAAACACAAAATGCTATTCTGACTTTATTTTCCTGTTTTTTTTTTACCTCAAATCATTAATTTAACATCCTTACTAATATCCCTATCTAAAAGTCAAACATTTATTTAGCTGATAATAATCACAAAAACGATATTATATAAAAATGTGTCTGAGGACCGTGGGAAAATGTATTTTGCATTCAAAAGTCAGTTCGAGTTGTTTCCCTTAGATATTAATGTAAGGAGGGAATAGGAACAAACATGGCCTTTGAATACTGATCTTACTAAACGTTGGAACTTTCGTGGAAATTCAATTGAAAACTCAAAACGAATAAATCTATCAGGGAAAGCTGCAATATCTTCATAATTATTAAAATATGCTAGGCTATGCACACCGGATTATGCTGCAGAATGCGTCTCCGGCTATCTAAGGTGCAAAGATGCCCCGGATCCCCTTAGATAGGTGCCTACACATTGTTATAGGGCTAGCTACCCTCCTGTCCACCTCTAAGATTATGTGGGGTAGCTTGGTAGCTTGCGGATAGAATGTTGTTAGTACTGGTTAAGGTCAAAATGAAGTCCAGGGAAGCTGGTTAGGATAACTGCCCGCCACGATATGACTGAAATAATGTTGAAAATGGCGTTAAACCCGACGAAACAACAACAACAAAAAACAACAGACATCTGTTGCTCAAAACGTCCTCTTCTCTGATAAAATGTTGTAGGTATACCGCACACATTCGTAAAAAGGATTGTTGTGGTCGAACATAAATAGGAATTAACGCTAGATAAAAATAGCATGCCTTTTAGTTTGCATATAAATGTACATTTACACGTGGTTTTAGTTATGTATTACCTGGAAAGTAAACAAGCAATATAGGAATCATGACAATTACAGACGTAAGATACTAAAATGAATCTTCCAGTCGATTTTGCGAATCATGCTCATCTTGCTATTGGTACAACGTACCCTTGTTTGTCATTATTGTATTTAACTCTTCTGAGTTAACTGACCCGCCTCCGTGGTCGGGTGGTTAAAGTCGCTGACTTCAATTTACTGTAACTTCTCACTGGTAGAAGATCGTGGGTTCGAGCCCCGCTACAGATGTATCTTTATGTCAGAAAGTAGGCAGTTACTTATTGAGGATGGGAGTCTAGTACTGGTTCTTCCTCGTATGACTCTGACTGTTGAAAAGGGGCGTAAAAGTCTTTATAAACAAATAAACAAACAAATCTGAGTTAACTTTGTGTTGTTTGCATTTCTTAGAATCATTAGTGCACGCCTACGGAAGAAACAGTACACACTGCGCATGCGTAGCACTAAGACGGTTAGAATGCATACTTGTATGTTCTTCGTAATAAGAAAGCTACAGTCGCCACTGCTCCTTTTAGCTTTCTTGTTTACGAAGAAAATCCAAATATGCAAATCTAACATACACTTAGAAACAGACCGGGACATATGAACCCACATGCCGAGCACGCCTACACTAATGAGTTACACACTTATTAAGTTAATTATACAGTCACCTAGTCATGATATGGATAAGTAAAATGTGTTAAGAAACATAAAACCATTTTTTATTAAAGCTGTACATGACGACATGGTGAAAATTATTTTGTATGAAAACACGAGGTTAACATTAATGAATGATTCAAATACATGCACATCTAGTTTGTAATTACAATTATTGAAAACTACAAAGATAGCGCTGGAGTAACGGTAGACACAGACAGATATGAAACGATAATAAAGTAATGATAACGTAACAATGCCCACACCCTTAAAATAAAAAAGTCAGTATTTCGCAGAGAATCACAACCTTTCCAATAGAAGAACCATGCTACACGAATTGGTTTGATAAGATCATTGCTTTTCTCGCATCTTTACAGGTTGCCTCTTTTAGTTTGCTCTTTCTCGATGGCTTCAAACAATGATTTAAAGTTTCCGACACCGAATCCCTGAAAATGGAAAAGGAGAATCATCAAGTTTTTAAAATAAAATTGATGTAGATACATATCAAATGTTGTCGCTTGATTTAGATTTATCGTATAGAAAGAATATACGAAACAACTATTCATTACAATAACCTTGTTATATATCTAAATATGATTTAACACTAGTTTTGTAGCAAACTATCTTTGTTTGTAGTAGTTTTTGATGATACTGATTTCCGGTTGACAAAATTTGTATCATTCACCCGTATCCTCGTATGACGTCATAAAGGGAAACAACTCAAATCAGGACTTAATTGAAACGGTTGTATTAAAAATAGGGCAATTTTATCTTCTTGTATACAAATGTAGTATATCAAGCATGATTATTATAAAAATTGAATATGGAATAATTGTCATCCGTGTCACGTACCGTGTGGTGGTTTTTGCGTTGAATGATCTCCAAGAACAAGGTTGGTCGATCCTGCATGGGTTTTGTGAAGATCTGAAGCAAGTATCCCGCGTCATCATAGTCCACAAGAATGTGTAACTTTTCCAACTGAAATAAGGTAACTGTTAATTAAGTTTTGTCTAACTCCAAACATACTCCTAGAAAACTAAACATATTCGACTTGGTAACTTGGCAATGAAATACAAAAGAATACTTTGATGTCTGAATTAAAGGCAACCTTTTTTCATTTAATTTCCGTTACAATATGTAATAACTCATCATTACTGGTTTAATGATACCATGTTTATAAACTTCACTTACCATGGCCAAATCTTCGGTGACCTTCACCTTTGACAGTTTGAGCCTCTCTTTCATAATGGTGTAGTATGATTTAGGGATGGTTAGGAACTCCTGCCCTCTTGCACGAAGGGTAATCACCTGTAAATAATACTTCAAGTTATGAAACAGATGGACAAAACCTAAATAAGTAATCGCCACTATCTTATAGACACATTTTCAAAAACAATTACAGCATTTATTATATTAACAGCATACATGATACTTACCGCTTGTATGATATCATCTGTATTTAATGCTATATGTTGCGCACCAGCTCCACCAAAGTAATCTACGAACTCCTGAAATGACAAAAAAAACTCACATTTGAAAAAATACATTGTATATACATGTCTGACAAACTCGTGCAACATCGTTACAGCATCTTTTGCACTGTTCACTGTGTCATGCATTAAATTAACACGTGATACAGTGAACAAGGAATAAGATGCTGTTGGAACAATGTATACATGGTCCCCTACCGGTTCGGCCATAAACATGACTTGTGAGGGACTAAGTCACAAAACCAGTGATCCAACCTATCAATATTTTACGGCAATACTATCTATGTTACCATAGCAAACACAATTTTGAAACCAATTGATATGAACGTCTGTAACACAAATGTTTCATTTTTATGTACATGCATGCTCTCTTTTGTGTCATTCTCTCGACTCAACTATCTTATTACTAATGTTTATATAATGCAGTGTGATGTTCATAATTTCAGCTCAAAATTCAGCAGAAAATATGCCCCTTTTTAAAAACCGTATAGTCGTTATTTCAGCAGCACTGCACTCCCAATTATTCCATAACATCATCACGAGAAGAGCCATGGAGTCAATAATATATTTTGCAGTTCAGTAACAATATTCAAATATAATAATTTACCTGCGCCTGACTTTTACCCTTCCCACAGACTGGCTCGTTAATTGGCATTTTAATTGTTAGATCGTAATTGGAAACCACAGTAGACCTGAGTGCCGAGTATTCTGTGTGTACCTGCTTCTCATCAGCGGACCAAAACCGATGAAACATTAGTTTCTGGACATACCTGAAACATTTCACACATGGAATCATTTGGTTTTTGGAAGCTGAAAGATCAGTCGCCTCAGTGGGGCGATGTTCTAACTACCATTTTCTAAATGTTGAGAATATCACTCCCAAAGTTTTTCAAGCTTATATTTCGCTTGGAGTTAGGCGAAATCTTCGTCAATGACGTCATAATTCATAATTTCTTGTCACGAACATGTAGAGCAAGGCGAGACGAACACGGTGATATAAAAATCTCATTTTTGATACAAAATGGAGATAGAGCAATATAAGAATCAGACGATGGTTTGCCTGGTACAAACATAATCTATAGGTACCTACCAGTCAGATACTCGGATCATTTCATTCTCAGATTGATTTCCAACGATGTGATCAATGAAATTCAGACCAGCGGTTGAGCTGAAATGTAACACAATATAAAATCTTCAGTCTAAGAATACATTTAAAACAATAAATTTACCTAAAGTACCTAAATTTAAGTTATGAATATTCGTTTGAAAGCGACCTTTAAGTTTTAATAAGCAACTATAAATAGAAATGAAAGGGCGACAACTCGGAAATTAAAAATGAACAAAATCAAACATTTTCTTTTCTAGTCAGGAATAGTTGCCCTTTTTTCCAAGGTTAAATACGTTGTTCTTCTTCATATATTTTGTGAAAGAGAGCGTTAAATGTAGTGGAATAAAATGTTACAACTATAGCTAACACATATTATTGTGATAACAATCTAAACTATGGTTTGTCTTCTAAACCGTACAAAATCATGATGTATTTTGTTTGTCCATTCGTTCGTCGCAGACTAACATATCGGGACTGATTCACGATCAACTGGTACATTTTTAAACATGTAAAAAATATTCCCTCGCTTTGATTTTTTCCATTGTCGGTAACTAAGTTACAGAAATTATTGAAACTTCTCAAACCGTTTCCATTCAGCCAAGTAAATTTTCTAATAGATCAGTATTTCCAATTAGGTTGTTAATTTTATCTGATAGACAAAGATGTCAATACTTACAACATTCCAACCATAGGGTCTTTAGAAGGGTCAAGGCGTTGATATCCTGGAAGGTAATGTCCTTTATAGTTGGACAGATCTATAAGGGTATGTGTGGTGTCTCCAAACGTCTGTATGACACAGGACCTTACTGTCCCATCTTCATCACTCTTGTCTGATGGAGCTTCAACAACGACGGCTCCTTTATCAACCGCTTTCTGTATACAAGTGGAGTTCATAATTAATATTAACAACCCCAGAAATTATATTTGTTCTTCGGGAAAACCCAGACAATTCGAATGTATCTTTTTACAAATCTATGTCATCGAAAACTTACTTAGATATTGTAAAATTATCTGACTGTAGATGTTTGAAATAATACTTATAAAAAAACGTAACTACGTATACTTCAAACTATTTAGGAACAAAATCTTGACATGTTATTATAAAATGGAATCTACAAGTAAATGATTGGAACAACAAGAATGGCCTTATAATCATCTACCTTAAATATGGCATCCACATCTTCTACATGGAAAGCAATATCTTTCACACCATCTCCATGTTTAGATAAATGTTCACCAATGTCTACAAATGATAAATGTTTATATGTTATAAAATGATACAAGTGTTCATTATTATAATACATTATATGAAGATGGACATCCACGATCGTGGTTCAGTAGTTAGTGCACTGGATTTGTAACGCCTCCATTCGGGTTCAATTCCCGGCAGGCCGTAAATACCCTTCTATGAAATTTGACAGAAATTATATATAATGTTTTAGGTACAATGTATTAAATTTATAATTGTTACTTTGACGACACTGTGAAGATTTTCTCACCTTTTGGATCATTGGGATTCAACATACTTTCAAATTCAAAAATTATCTGAAACAGCAATAAACACATGTTAGAAAATGTAAGATACATATGTACACTTTTGGTGACTAAACAGTCACAATATGGTGATTATATACACAAAAACAAGGACTTGTATGTATGTATATAAGTCCTTGACAAAAACAAGCAACAATAAATTAAGGAAAGTTCTTTTATTTCCCTCAGATTCTGTATGTTAGGTCTTAGGTCTGCTCCTATTGATCGAAATAATGAGTAATAAGCTATCTACACAAATCAGCCCGGATCTCTGCCACGGTGTACAGCGCGCTTATTACAATACTTACGGTGTTATATCCTGTGAACCATATATATAACAAACAAATCACATTAACTTTTTTGTGGTGATTATTTTTATTGTATCCTGTACTTGTGTCAGTATCTGTTACGTACGAGCACATTCCTGAATTATTGCAGTTTATCCGTTTGAAGTGAACATGATTACACCATTGTGTGTCATTCACTAAATATACATTTACATAATCAATCACATTAATGATCTTGTAAAATGTTGTTACGTTTTATAAAAAGAACATGTTTTAAACTTCTAGAGACTGTTACTTCATTGCTCTCACTGTCCGGTTCAATATCATTCTCTTTATGCAAGTCGTTTATTTCATCAATATTCATTTAATTTGTTTCCGTAATATACTCTAAATTAACGGCCAATTTTTAATTCAAGCGATTTTTTAATGGTTAACAAAAGGGCACCATGAGAAACTTGAAAACATGATCTTAATATCAAGTACAATAATGCTATTGACAATACTGTTATGGAAGCAATCAACTGGGATATCGGTTCGGAGTTTGACAAATTGAAACCGTTGGAATTTTTCGAATTTCTGAATAGAAAAATATGCCAACATCTCGTTTGATGTCATACGGCATTAATCACAGCCTGACAGTCTGCTCGTGCATCGATTTAGCCAGATTATTTTAAACTGCAGAATTAGGTCCCACTCGTCTTGCAACGCGACACTATGTAAAGCGATGGTGATTGGTTATTCTCGACGATAAGATGGGTTTCGCTGATGCCTGTCCTAGACATGTTCAATGGGATTGCTTGGTCTGGGGACCTCACAGGTCTGTCCGATCTGTTAATGGTTTCACGTGCCAGATATTCATTATCATGGCGGGTCCTTTGTTGATAGACGTTATTACCTCTAAGTCGTCTGCCCTTTGCGTTAGGACGTACATTATAGGTTAAGGATCACACCGCTACATACTCCTGCATTCAAGGTACCGTATTCAAAGACGTGGAGGTCAGTTTTCGTCTGAACGCCAATGCTAACCCACACCACAATTGAACTTCAGCTATACCTGCTGTATTAACAAGAACAACTATAACAAAACGTTATAGGTAGACGAATTACAAGAAGCATATTGGTTTATGTTTTTTGTATGAAGTTGCTTTTTTCATAAAGGATAGTGATTGTATATTTTATTCAATCCTCCATTAAGGAGAGTATAAAATATTTACATGATATGAGTAATACACATTATAATGACAATCATGAGTATTTGACAAATGAATAAATTCATGTATATCGTTCACAAGCACATGGTAATATCATACCCTACATCAATCAAATAGAATCAACCCTAAATGTTAATGAATTCACTATAAATCTGAGCATTATCATACAACCACATTGAACTTCAAATAGCCACACAACAACTTATTATTGAAGTCGAAGCATTAGGTGTCTATTTGACATATACACGGACCTAATTTAGCGTTGTTTGACATGTTTATTTTTCAGCAAGGGAACATGAATGGTAAGGCATCTGGAATCGAACGAGTGATTCCTAATCGTTTATGGAAGTACTCTTTTATCCAGCCGAATTTTGGAAGTCAATTATTTTGTCGCCTGGGGACAATAAATCGGTCTTGTACATGTATTGTCGATATTGGGCGACCTACAGCATATAAATGAGAATCATTTCCGAGAAATTTGGGAAACGGCTCCTCATTCGTTGGGCAGCACCGTGTGTCACGTTCAACATATCTCTGGGACACGCCCATCTGCAACATACCGGCCACGTATGCATGTCCTCTGGAGTAAGACGCCTTCTGGTTTGATTTATGTTTATTTATATTGTATGTATGTTCATACTTTTCTCAATATAATGTCAAGGTGCTTTACCAAGAAATAACATGGATTGGCAACAACCAATTATGTTTATGTCAAATAAACTTTGAAACTTGAACCTTTGGTTCGCCACAATAAACACTGTTTAAACAATACAATGTTTATATGGGACCCACCCATAAACATTTGAAGTCTTCTCCGAATGCATGCGCACAAACACAGGATTTCCATGTAGCGCTATATACATAATATGTATATAGCGATACATGGAAATCCTGTTTTTGTACATTATGTAAATCGATGACTATGATCATTCGCTTGTCTTTAATCTTGTATAAAAATATGAAATTGCGTTTCTTTATGATCGTGATAAGAGTGATGAACGTATCTATATATGTGTGATATGAGAATAACGTACTTTGCTGGTTAATGTTGTGATTTATTGTCCGATTAACAAGATGAAGACTTAAAACAATGATCGCGTTTAATTTATCAGAAAAAAACGTATACAAACAAACAAACAAACAAACAAACAAACAAACAAACAAACAGAAAATGTATGCAATCATGATCAGACATAAACAAAACTTAAAAAGAATATCATATATATATTTGCACGTACGAGGCTCTAATTGGCTCGAAATCGCGGGTACTGTCAAAACCAGTTCCAGTTTTCCAGAGTTCTAGCCTACAGAGATTGAATTAAACGTTTGACTTTATAAAGTAAAGTTGTATCCCTGGTATTTTTTGCATTGTCACTATTGTGTACTGTGTGCATGTGTTTTGTAGTGAAATACCGTGATCATATAGAACAGAACAGAACAGAACAGAACAGAACGTTTACTAGAGACTTGCACAATGTACATTGTCAAAAAATATACAAAAACAATAAGCATACATATAACAACATGCACATTACCAAAAATCCTTTTATTCTCTCACTTCATGTATATACATGAAAATATGAGGAACATAGTGTACACACATTGATTAGAGGCTCTTTAACAAAATCAAAATACTGACAATCATATACATGTATATTAGTATTAGTAAATTTATATGTTATATAGCAAACATGATAATCAATTACAATTGTATTTCTGTGGAGAGCCACATTTTATGTATTATTATTGTTATTATTGGTAGTAGTACATTTAATTCATTATATTAGTTATGTTCAATACATATGTTAAGCTAACTCATACATAGTATACAAGACTAATTCAAATTTGAGTTTACATAATTTTGAATATTCCGTTTTATTAATAACAGACATAAGTTGAAAGAGTTTTAATGAAATATAGTTTAAAAAGTGTATTTTGTTTTCGAGCCATTAATCTTGTAATTTCGTAATCATCGATGGTGTTTTTGTTTCATATGCAATTATAAAGTAAGGATCACTCGTTAAGCGTAATTACAAAACATATTCGTTGATAGACATAATAATTATCAATGTACAATTAATTACAGTTAAGTTTGAAAACAAATTCAAACAACTTTATTGTAATAAATTTGATCTGCATACTTGGCTCAGTTTACCAATCGGAACTCCTCGGCGTTTGTACGAGGCGTATTTCTCAGTTACGGAAATGCCCGAGTAGTTATGATTGTCAGTTTACGCGTCATACCTAACGAATTTTGAAAGTCAATTATTCTCAATGGTAGTACACTACGTCATCGGGCACCTGCCGCTTCTATGATGAAATGTGTTTTTATTATAAGAACTCGTAAAAGTAAAGGAAAATAATATACATGTATATAGCACACCAAGGAATGGCTATCGTAACTGCAATTGGGTGCTGAGTGCTTCTTGCAGCTTATCTTCAATACGACTACTAATCCTGAAGCTGCTAGAATGTAATATGACTCGATGATTTATCTCTTGATTTTTTTCGACGTATTGATCACCATATAAGACGCCAGTGGTTGGTTCCAGACGTTTTTAGCTAAACACTACGACATTGGATTTTTTAGTTGTAGTATTTATTTTTCAAGTAAGCCAATAAACGTAAGCTATATGAACTAATTTTCGAAGGTTGAGTAGACATAAAGTTATCAGGGAAATGTGAAAGAAGAGTTCATTGTCTTGGTAGACCAGATACGTATAATATACGTCTCTGTGTAGTATGGTGGCTGATTTATGCCATGTCGTATTTTCGCTTTTTCGCCACAACAAAGCGAAAATGCGAAAAAGCGAAAATACGACAAAGTCAACTTTGTCGTATCTTTGCATTGTTGCATTTTCGCATTGTCGTGGCGAAAAAGCGAAATACGACAGATGAAGGGCGACAATACGACACCAAAAATGTGTCGCGTTTTCGCCTTACATCTGTCGTATCTTTGCTTTTTCGTGGCGAAAATGTAACAATGCAAAAACACGACGAAGTCGACTTTTTTGCATTTTCGCATTGTTGCATTTTCGCGTTCCGGTTATACAAGCGCATGCGCACCAACTTGTATAAGGTTTATGTAAACTACATGCGCATGCGTAACCGACTTTGTCGTGTTTTCGCATTGTTGTATTTTCGCCACGAAAAAGCAAAGATACGACATATTTAAGGCGAAAACACGACACATCTTTGGTGTCGTATTGTCGCCCTTCATCTGTCGTATTTTCGCTTTGTCGCCACGACAATGCGAAAATACGAAAACACGAAGATACGACAAAGTCAACTTTGTCGTATTTTCGCATTGTTGTGGCGAAAAAGTGAAAATACGACATGGCATAAATCTGCCACCGTACATACAGCTGAATTTACTGCTTAACATTCAACTTTGAATCAAGAAATATAATTATTTTAGATGAAAGGATTTTAATGAAGAATGTGTTGTTTTTCTTCCATTTTGAATAGACAGCTAGACGGACGTATCTATATCACACTTGAAACAAGGGTTTTTAAGATATCGAATACACGAACACCAATAATCGCGTTTACCATTTTGTGCCCATTATTTTTTTAGTGCCAATGTGTAGGTTAACAAATTTAAACTTACTTTGTTTTGCTTGACCACGTGCGATGCCACTTGTCTACTTCCGGTCTCCAAACCACGATACGCAAATGGCTCAAACCCCATACGTGTAACATAGTATGACGCCGTCTGTATTATGATTTAAAAAGACAACGTATACACTGTTTAAAACAAGAATTTGATAAAAAAAATTGTAAAATTTGTAATACTAAATTTCTAAGACAATGTGTACAAATTCCAATATGGTCTACTGTGTTTACGGGATAAGTTTACATAAGAAAGGAACCAAAACATTGTTTTACGAGAGAACACGACAGACTCATGCAAACATAATTACCTGTTTTGCATTTCCAACCCAAAACTTGGTTCTGTGGAATGCCACAATATTTCCACATTCCGGCTGAAAAATATTGATGATAAATTTTCTAAATAAAATTTACATACTCGTAAATTAAAAGTTTACAGAATGGGCCACAGCGATCTCACTGTTACTAGCCTAAGAAAAATAACGCTCATGTTATAATATCGAATCTTTTTTCGGTCAATTTAATCTTTTTCTTGGGTATAGGAATAATAGGGTGTGGCTCTGTTATAGATGGAAAGAACACCGTATGTTCTCATTAATCATCTCGCGTCCTGTTTTCTTACCCGGACCAATTTTCCGAGGGTACCAAAATGCAGTAAATGTTGAACAGTCCCCTCCGAAAAAAGATGCGCCGATGCAACGTCGAAGCTCGCGTTTTTTTTCTTTCTTCAAACAAATACTTCACTGACTTTGATTACTTGCAAAAAATAGGAAGTACCAGCCTCGCGCCATTTTTTTTAGACTTGATGAGACGAAATAGCAATGCTATAAATACAGTGTAAATTGGCCAGAAAAGACACGAGATTGTATCTTGAAATATCTCGTTATTTTTTCTTAGGCCAGTCCGAAAAGGGGCGGGGTGAGATTTATTCAAAATAAGCTGTAAATGAGTATTTGTTCACTAATTGAGTAAAAATAGTTTTTTTTCTTTTATGTGCTGATTAGAAAATACTTTAATAAATGAATCACTCCAAGGATATTATAAACATCTACATTTGTTATTTATTCTTCATGAATTCTTCAATGGTTGCCTTTTTACAATAATGTTTGCCTGCATGATTCTGGAACCTGCCGTACTTATTTATTTCATTTACATAATTATATTTCATTTTTTATCAATTTTATTTATTTCTTTAAGAATTCCAGTAGACACGGAATTTAACAAAAAGTGGAACACTTACTTTCGGTCCACGTTCGTAAGATGTCTGAAAAAAAAGAAATAAAATCCTCGTAAAAATATTTAAAAAAATATTAACAGGTCATCAGCAACGTCTTTTATAAATCATAATCTTCGATAATCTTTTATATATCACATGTATATTCAAATTGATAATTTAATTTACCATTTTCTTCTTTAGCGACAGGAATACGTGTGTAATCGACAGTGCGTACTCGTTGAATGTACTGTCTTTAATTATGAAACTTATATATTATTATCTAACAGACCGATAAAATTAGTCAAGTGTAGCATCTAATTTAAATTTACTTGTTTTTATTTTTTTAGCGACGAGAAATACTCCAGTCTGTATTTACAAAACAAATAAGACGAAAGATGAACTTAGTGACACGAGCGCGAGCGTTTTCATATGTACGGATTGCTTATCCTGTTAGGTCCGTGTCGCTCCGTGTCGGTTCGTACTATGTTCTAATTCGTACCAACGTCGTCACATTTACGGTCACACGTAGTTGATCGAAGTAAGGGGAAACCGTTGTTGACGCCATTTTTTTCAATAACGTTCCTGTTATATACCGCGGCCAATTCACCTAACAAGTGTTCCTTGATTATATTCTAGCCAGTTCTAACTTACCCTTCCACAAGAAACTGGCAACTTATCCACATGTGGAAGTAAATCGACACTGTTCTCTATTTATTATGAAAGGGTATGACCTGCCGCGACCGGAAATCGAACCCTGGGTTACAAATCCAGGACACTGCCACTGGACCACAGCCGTGGCTGCAAGCGTTCAAAGTGGCCCAAATAGATCACTATAGATAATTGAATCGAAAGGTTTTATTCGAAGGGCCTAGGGAATAAAGAAAAATACAGCATACTACTACACAACAGGCATTACTACATGTATGTCTAAGAAACAAAAATGGAATACCAGCAATATTCTATCAATGAATGTTTTATCAATGGAATCGAAATTGGGCGATAAATAAGTACACGTGGTTTCTAATTTTGCCGTCATATTTGATGATCAGTATGATATTCAACATTACAGGCGTACTTTATCATCAAGACAAGATCGATACATTGGAAAACTTTATAAATATCACCAGTTTGGTCATGATAACAAAATTTATATTATCAAGTCACAATCGGGCATCCAATAAAACGGTTTACTTTCGGATAAAGACTTTCGATGTTTCTTATCAACATTGGAATGCGATATGTAGGTGAATTAAAAATTGGATGTGAAAAATGATTCTGCCACATTTGTTAAGTAAATGTTTATGAAAACATACATGCTAAGATATAATGGATTAATCTATTGATAAATGCACGTAAATATTTTGATTTACTATTTTTCATATAATTAATAAGATCCCATTGCATATATATGCGATGTCTCTTGCGTTAACATTAGAAATCTGTGATTATTGAAAAGGGAAACACTTCTGTTAATTTAAAAAAACTGAGAAAAAATTCCTAAAATACTTCAAGTTATTATTTTTTATCTCTTTTGTTTGCAATTTAGAAAATTTTGTTTTTGCCGTTGTTACATAATACATGTATACACGCAGTCTATTTTGTAAAACAGCATCTTACAAGAAAAATAGTCACTCGAAACTTAAAAGTGGGTGTACTCTGGTAGGACAATTCTTATATCATGATAATATTAACTAGCTTTGTATGTCACGCAATCTATTCTATATCAAGTCTGTTTCTGAAATCGTATTTACTATGTATATTCTGTATAGTTACTTGTATTGTAATGTATTATGCTTGTCTGTAACTGTTTGAGTTTTTTTGTTTCGTGGACCATACTGACAATTGGTTTTATACCAAGTATAGTATATTATCCTGAAAAAGCATCCCTGAAATATTGAAAGGCGGAGTCGCGATTCAAACCCACGATCTTTCGCTTAGAAGTCTAGGGGGTTACCATTATTCCACCCACCATCCCCTCTAACTATACGAAAGGAAATGTGTCATAGCACAGTGTGATAAATTCTAATTAGGTCGTTTCAAGTAAAATGAATTGGGGGGGAGAGAGAGGGGGGTGGGGGAGAGAGAGGGGGATGGGGAGAGATGGGGGTGGGGGTGGGGGAGAGAGAGGGGGAGAGAGGGGAGGGGGAGAGAGAGGGGGAAGAGAGAGAGAGGGGAGAGGGGAGAGGGGGAGAGGGAGAGAGGGGGAGAGAGAGGGGGAAGAGAGAGAGGGGAGAGGGGAGAGAGAGGGGGAAGAGAGAGAGGGGAGAGGGGAGAGAGAGGGGGAGAGAGAGAGGGGGGGGAGAGGGGGTGGGGGAGAGAGGGGGTGGGGAGAGAGAGGGGAGAGAGAGGGGGAGGGGAGAGAGGGGGAGGGGGAGAGAGGGGGAGGGGGAGAGAGGGGGAGGGGGAGAGAGGGGGAGGGGGAGAGAGGGGGAGGGGGAGAGAGGGGGAGAGAGAGGGGGGGAGAGAGAGGGGGGAGAGGGGGAGGGGGAGAGAGAGGGGGAAGAGAGAGAGAGGGGAGAGGGGAGAGAGAGAGGGGAGAGAGAGGGGGAGAGAGAGAGAGAGGAGAGAGACGGGAGAGGGGGGGGGGGGGGAGGGGGAAAGAGAGGGGAGGGGAGAGAGAGGGGGAGAAGATAAAGGAGAACCGGGCATTTATATCCCCACTCTTATTTCGAATATTTTCCCTGGTCCTGCCCGATATAAAGCACCGATACACGCCTTGTCCTTTTTCATTTAAAGACTGCCTATTTCAACTATCGACAATTTTATCAATAAAACGTTTTACAAACTTCACATTGATCAATATTCAGATACCTGAAACTTATTAAAATGTTATCATATTAATACAAAATGTATACAGTTATGATACCTATTTGTGGTGAACTTTGCCAATGGTTTTCAAAAATGTTAATCAGCTATTAGCACTGAATAGAATCTAAAATATTCAGACTAATTCAAGTTTATTGAAATGTTTGTCTGAACAAGTTCTGGGTAAAACTACGTAATATGATTCTATGGATATTTTTTGCAGGTGTTCTAAATTACATAAAATTGTATACCCATTATATTAACTATCACATAAATTCAATAAATTATTATGACCATGTTTATACGTCCCTTCCCTACAACAAAGACAAGTACTGTGTCTAGAAAATCACAGGATAAAGGGCAAGGCTCGTATTGGTGCCTAGCTTACACCAGACAATGGTAGGCATGGTAATTTAAACAACCAGAAAAAATCGACAGAAAAATGCCCGGTTCTCAGGTACCTTCTCCCCCCTCCCGGCCTCTCCCTGGGGCGGCCCTGAAATGATCATAGATGACGAATAGACAGTTAAACTGTACTTGTTTTGATTTCATATTGACTTCTGCACACACTGTATCTTTAAGTGTAATCGTATAAACAAGTACATGTAGATCTATTAATTGATAAGCCACCGTGCATTTATCAATCGCGCAGTTTATGTTAAATAAATAATTATACAGTACAAAATCAATTTAACTTTGAATAAATTTGAATTTTATATTCGTTAGAAATCGATTGAGTCACAATATGTAGGACTCAAATAAAATTACGTTGTTTGTACGGAGGACGGACAGCGCCACCTGTAAGATGTTTGTCATTAGAGAATGTCTCTCTCAATATACAACAGATCAATATACATATTATAGAAAGTCATCCGTCGAGGAGAGGATAGATGAAAAAAGTATTCATTGACCGGTATATATACACATCAAATATGTGGTTTAATGCACAGTAAAACCAATGATCACCAGATTCCTTGAAAACCCGAATTCCCTTAAAATTGGACCATTTTTTCAAGTCCCAGTTTTTTCAGAATTTACCAAAACTTCTCTGGAAACCGGATTTCTTAGAAAACCGGACTTTTGGCGCAGCTCGAAAGGGGTCCGGTATCCATGGCTTTGTTGTAAATTCTTTTTAACTAGAATGTAAACTGGTTCCCGTCGACTCTGTCTGTACAAAGCATTTAGTGCACTGTAACATGGAACGGAAACAAGTTTAACTAGAATGAAGCTTGTCTTGATCAGAAATGAATGAAATGTTTTTAATGGCGACACAACTACGCCATACTTATCTAATTCATGTTATTTTTGTTTACTTTAATTCGAAAATATAGTGTTAGGAAGATGGCGACAGGACGTTTTCCGCTTCTTGTCCTAAAAGGTCTGATAATTACAATACATGGAATGGTTACGTTCACTGAAGGTTACAGACAGTGTGAAGGCCTGAAGAACAAGTTTGATGGCTATACGTACGTGATAGAAATAGAGACAGGGGATAAATTGTGGAACCATTGTAGCTTCCCCAATCCAGTAGGTGATCATGAACTATGTGGGAGATCTAAGACACGTGGTCAGTATTATATGTGTGATCCTGATAACCTTATACAAGACGGGGCTATTGGTAAGTTTGATATTGTGTTTTGTACGAGATTTATAACATCATCCTGCATGTCGAAGTTTTTAACACATCAGACGTATTTATTGACGCATGTAAATCTGATCTTTTCAACCTTGGTGTCGTGACTACTAATACCCCGTCACATCGCACTCGCGTCCTTGATGCGTCCTAAACTCTCAAATTGAGGAGGACGCCGATGGTCGCATTGAAAACGCCAATGATGTTTTCTATTTTCTAAAATAAATCCAGACTTCGGTCACCCGTCACGCTGGTGTCATGTTATTTGCGATCTGTACATGTAAACGGGACCCCTACCGCGATCTACCTTAGAGTTTCTGTTGAGTCTGAACTGCATCCCGTGTGCGTCCTTCGAGTTCCTACCGCGTTGTTACGGTGACCATGACGATCAGACGGTGTCCTGAGTTATGAACATGTCCAAAGTAAACGCCGTCGCTCTGTGTTCATGGTTCCAACTGGCGTCCTCTTGCGGTCTCATTTATCAATAATTAATATACATGTACACTACTTACATGAATTTACGTTCAGTTTATGAGGGGACTGTAGGATTGTCAGTGAATGTTTTGTCCCCAGCTGAGCCAGGTTACTGATATGCATGGCACCATTAATAGTACATTGCAACCTCTTCAAAGCAACACGCTTTGGAAGAAGCACAATTATGCTGTTGTTCAGAGGTTGCTGCTCTAGAGAGGTAAAGATAATTGTAAAATCGTTAAGTTGAAAAAAACATGCTGTTGTTGAAGGGAGGTTGTTGCTCAAGAGGGAGGCGCTCTGAATAGGTTGTACTGTACTTTAAATGATATACATAAAGAAGACATACATATATTATTATACTGTTCGAGTTTTACGTCCCTTTGCAACAGTCAGAGTCATATGAGGCGAACAATTCACTTAACCATCGTTCCTGGGAAGAACCAGTACTAGACTTCAATCCTCCGTAAGCAACTGTCTACTTTCTCATATGAAGAGACATAGTCGGCAACTGGGCTCGAACCCACAATCCTCTATCAGTGAGAGGTTACAGTGATTTGATGTCAGTGACCTTAACCACTCGACCACGGAGGCGGGTCTTATGATTACACCGACATACCAAAATTGCACACTACATTGTATTTCAGCAAACACAATCGATGTGAAATTACATGAACTACAAACAAGCACGTCAACGATGTGTGTCAACGAAAAGGGTCACAAAGAAAGTTTTATCACAGCAATAGCAATAATAGACCGAATTCTAATACCAGATCTACAGAGTCCTGATCTGTAAGTATTTTAATTAATATCTATCAAGACATGATACATGAATACGTACTCGCCGTTAAATTTTATGAAGCTAAGTGTTCGTTTCTGGTATCCCGACCTTTCACATTTTTCCCGTGACCCTGGACTTTTATTTGGCCCAAAGAACGGCCAAACAACTTTCTCAAAAGATCTTATGTCCATAATACTGTACTTGTTTCGTATCTGCCCGATGTTACTCAAAATGGCAATATTTAAAACACGGAATTGCCGAAGTATCGCTCTTTGATGGTTACACTCGATACTTCAATTTATTTACGCCACATTTTGATCTTTTATAAGAGTTATTGGCCTTGTTCAAAAAAGGAAAAATATCACTTTCTGAATAATGATATTGCACCGTGACCTATCTAGCTTCTTTTATCGCATCTCCTCGGCTTTCTCGAGAAAAAAACGCGGATTGTCAGTGGAATGCCCGAATACTGAGTTTGACTGTCACCAGTCTTGTACGAGTTACGTTTCTTATGTCAGTCATATTCTCTGCTTTTTTGTACCTTTAGATGCACTAACGAATGTGGACAACTTCAGCCGAATTTGAATGAAACATCAAGAGACGTGACTTACAAAGAAAAACGTGAAATAATGACAAACTTTGCCACCAAATTACGGAAGACGTGGAAGCTTGGCTCTTGTGAAAATGACGTCATTGTGTTCTACTGTCACGAATTTGGAATGGTAACATATAATTTGTTTACGTCACCAGTTTGGTCGGGTTTAGGACAAGTACAGCAAAGATGTACACCTTTTATTGAATGTCCATGTTGTCTCTTTTTAAATTCAAAATACGTGTCGATATGTAAATCTTTTGTTGCCGAAAATCATGAACGCTTTGTACAGGAAGATAAGTTTTTCTCCCGCATCTTATATGCAGGCGCGATTTTAAATGTGTGTTTATCCTTCTGTGTGACAATAGGGCTTATAGAATAATTATTAGTATAGACATAGATCTATGTCTTTGTATAAGACTTGTAAATTGTGATGATTTTCATTACCCTATTATGTAATATATATATTATTGTAGGTCAAAGTGGTGGCCGGAGCTAGAGCATCCGAGGCTCTCACTGGAGGCACAATCAACGACCTTCAAGATACATTTGAAAACCACATTAAAGAACATGGTTTTGAGAGAGGAATAGAGGAAGCTGTTCTGTTAATGTTAGCAGTCATTCGAACGTCACTAAGGGGAATAACTCCTGGACATATAATAATGTACATACATATTGTTACTATGATTGTGGGTGGGGTAGTTCTTTTCTTGTACATATTTGTTAGGGATGAGAACACTGATGTATGGGGTGGCTGCAGTGTGTGGGACGTAACTGATACATTACTACAGTTTGTTTCTGGCTTATTGTTGGTCAAAGGGACATTACTCGTGATAGCTAAAATGTCCTCCACAAAAAGTCAAGGATTATACTGGGCTCTCCTTGTAGCATGTATTGCGTTTCTGGTATGTTCAGGAATGTACGTAGTTTCTGTATATGTATAGAATACATGAGTAATGGGGAAGAAAGACTTGTGCAGTCTAGTGCAAAAAAACTCATTTTCCACTACCAGTGAAGTTCAATACCTGTACAGTCAGGCCTGTGTTAGCAGCCACCTCCAAATAAAAGGCCACCCAATGAAGGACATTCTTTTAACAAGTTGTTTGTTTTAGCACAAACAATTTCATAATAGTACTATCTTCGATAAATCGAAAACTAAAACCATTATTGATTAATTAGAACAAAAAAACTCTGAATGACGTTCACCTGTCAATAAAGGGCACATGATGTCTTTTCCAAGGGTGGCCTTTGAGCACAGGCTTGACTGTGTTTTACTCAATCAGTCAACTTTGTTCATAATATTCCACTTTTTCTATAAATGCTTATTTGCTATCATTAATAAGTTAATTACATTCACAATTATATGTAAGAGTAAGAAACGAGACATAATAGGATTTTGAGTTGTTGAAGTCACTCACGGTCAGACACACTTACTGGGAATAAATACAGCACAGTTTATATGTGTCTAAAACACATTCTTTAGCGAACATTAGGCCTAAAATTTGTGTTTTTTTCTGGTTAGATGCTCATCAAAAATAGGTCGGGATATTTGATTTTCTTTTGGCTCTCTGAAAGCATGTAGAAAAGTAAAAATTTAGAAAAGTAAAAATTTAGAAAAACTGGTGCACCGTTCCTCAGGCCTAACAAAATGTCTAGGTTCACAGGAAAAATTAGGGTAGCTTGGGTAACAAGAAAGAAACATATTTTTTTAAATGCCCTATAATTTAATTAGATGAAGTCATAAATGTATACAATATTTCATTTCAAATTGATGGTAAATTAAATAATGCCACATTCCTATATAGAGTCAAACCTGTGCTAGCAGCCTCCTCTGAATAAAGGCCACCCTGTGAATCGATGCCATTCTTTAAAAAACTTATTATTTAGACCAAAAATGACCTCCATATAAAGGTCACCTGTTGATAAAACCACATTTTGTTTTTCCCATGGATGGCCTTTGTATACAAGTTTGACTGTACATGTTTACAAGTTGGTTCAGTTGAACTTACAAGGTTAAGTAGAGATATAAATTGATTTAATCTGAGAATAGTTTTACGGTTAATTAAATTTTATCTCATTCAAGTGCCAGCAGGATTACAATCTATAATAATTATTTTATAACATTTGTAACATGCAATCCTCTCATTTGTTACCTAAATATACATCCAATAGTGCACCAGTACAATACAAGTATTGTCTTATTTTATCTGAATCATCGTCATATTGTTAAGTTGTACATTAATACAATAAATCTGTATAAAGCACCCCTTATTGTTTATACTTAGTGAAAACTGATACGGTATATAGATAAAACAGTCTTTTTTATTGTTTCATGAAATATTTTGTTTTCGTAATTAATTTATAAACAAAAATAACTTCTGTAATAAATCAATATCTGAATATCTTAGGTTCAAAATTTAAATACAGTCAAACCTGTGAACAAAGGCCACCCTTAGGAGAGACAAAATATGGCCTTTATCAAAAGTTGGCCTTTTATTCGGAGGCCATTATGTTCTGAATAATCATTAAATAATTTAAAAGTATGACCTGTATTCCCTGGGTGGCCTTTTATTCAGAGGTGGCTGCTTACACAGATTTGAGCTTAAGCCAGAATTCATCCCAATTAGGATCATTAGTTAACATTAAGGTACACATCAATTAATCTCCCTTCAATTAGTGTTTTAAACCACTTAAGTTTGGTATCAATCAATCAAATCAATCAATCAATCAATCAAATCAAATCAAATCAAATCAAATCAATCAAATCAAATCAAATCAATCAATCAACCAATCAACCAATCAATCAATCAATCAATCAATCAATCAATCAATCAATCAATCAATCAATCAATCAATCAAGAAGCAAGTAGTACTAAATCATGCATAACAGGTTTCCATGTTTATATTTCTAAAGTTGAATTAAATAAAATATTATTACTGAGGAAATAAATGAAAACACTGGATAGAATTATATGTGTATAAAATAGTCGTATCAGAGACATGCACGTTGATTTTAACATTGTACTAGATACTAATAGATTAAACAAAAACTCTGTGTGTTGTGGTCTGTTCACTGCCTCAGTGAGATCTATCCACCTATGAACTTTCATGTTGCTACCGTTAGTTTATGAGTAATGAGCTACATAATGTTTTTACATGACGCAGACGCCACAGTGATCACAATGGTTCAACTTTACCTATGAAAATGAATAAGCTTGAAATGTTTTCATACAAAATAATGCCTCAACTTATTCCAAACTGTCAGAATTATTGTACTAACAAAACTGTCATATCGTTTGTAGCCAGTGCATGTTTGAAAAATAACTAAAGTGTGTTATTGTAAAATGCCTTTATTATGATACTTGAACACATTTTATAGTACGGTGCAACCTCCCCAAAGCAACCCCCTTTGGGAGTAGCAAAATTACATTGCTGAGAGATTGTTTCTCTAGAGAGGCTTTTATAGTAATATCATGTAGTGAGAAAATCATGCTGTAGTTGAAGGGAAGTTGTCTGTTTCATTGGGTTTAATGTGAAGGGAGGTTGTTGCTCAAGAGTTGGCCACTCAGGAGAGGTTGTACTGTATCTCACTAATTGATCAAGTGACAAGCAAGGACAAATCTGCATACTAGACTATAATAATCTTAAAATAAAAACAATGAAAAGTTACCTCCCATATTTCGGGTCAGTGTGTCACTCTATGAAAGGGTATACAGCTGGTTGTATTGTAGTCATGCAGTAAATAAATGTCTCACAGTCACTGCAGAAGGATCTCATTGTCAGATCTGTAAGGTTTTCATGCCCCAATAAGTTTTTTTTATTATTGTAAAAAACTACCAGTAACATACAATTAAGTACAATACACAACAGATTGGTTCATTTCTGTTCTTCACTATCAATGTAGTGTCATTGTAAAGTCAAACCTGTGAACGAAGGCCACCTTTGAAAAAGACAAAATGTGTCCTTTATTGAAAGTAGGTTTAAATTTGGGGGTCATTTTGATCTAAATAATAAATGACAGTTTTTAAAAGGGCTGTTAAATTATTCACAGGGTGGTGTTTTTTCAGAGGTGACCACTTACACAGGTTTGACTGTATGCTAAAAATTGATATTGTTTCACACTTAAACAAAAGTAAGAAAGTTGTCAAAACATGTTTGTAAAGCATATACTAGCATTAGTGCCACCAAACCCAAAAGAATTACTCATTCCTATTCTTTTATCATCCGTCCAATCACAGGCACTGTTATATACATAGTTCAAATCAAAGCCTGTATCTGATTGGTTGAGATTAACAGTGGGAGGTATTTTTCCATAATGACAAGCTAACACTGTAAAAATGGATTCAACACTACCAGCAGCACCCAGTAAATGTCCTGTAGCACCTTTGGTTGATGAAATGTACACATTTCTATTTTTGTCACCTAGAAGTCTAAATATCGCATCACTTTCAGCTTTATCTCCAAGAGGTGTAGAAGTTGCGTGAGCGTTTATATATCCAACAGATTGGGGAGATAACTCTGCATGCCTCAAAGCATTTACCATACAATTAAATGCGCCACTACCATCTTCACTTGGAGCAGTGATATGATGGGCGTCGGCAGACAGTCCATAACCAAGAACTTCGCCATATATTTTAGCTCCTCGATTCAAAGCATGCGACAGTTCCTCAAGCACCACAATTCCCGAACCTTCGGCCATAACAAATCCATCCCGATCTTTATCAAATGGTCTTGAAGAGAGTTTAGGAGTATCATTATAATTAGTGCTTAATGCTCTCATACGAGAAAATCCAGCAATAGATAAAGGATCAACACTAGCCTCGGTTCCACCGGCAACCATAACGTCAGCATCTCCATACTGTATAAACCTTGCAGCATCACCAACAGCATGTATACCAGTAGTACAAGCTGTAGACACAGCATGATTAGGTCCCTGAAATAAGGCATTAAACATGTTTACTGCACAGCTTCTTGAATACAGATTTAGAAATTTGGTGGAACTGATGTAAAAAAATAACAAGAGCGCCAGGTCACAAAATACACCTGTCAAAATTCCTATTTCAAAGCATCAAGGGGCATAATTCAGAAGTGCCTGGTTATAGAACTTGACCGAGATCTCATGGCCATAAATATTTCCATCAAGTTTGGTGAGGATCCAAATAAAACTGTTTGAATTAGAGAGCAGACAATATTATGAACGCCGCCTGCCAGAGCACCCATCTGCAGGCCCGACATGGGTGTTCCCATAATACAACCAGTTTTTCAAACGGGCGTATAAAAATTAAACAGATGTTAGAATGAAGACATGTACAATGAATTCCTAAATACAGACATTCCACATTTGAACATCTAGAACTGCAATATAAAGTAAAGGTAAAAATGTCAGGTTTGACAGTTGCAGACTGACAAAGTACATAGTTAACAATGCCTTTAAAGCAATGAAGGAGACCTGAGCAAGGTCATCAACAAATTATTGATAAATACAACATTAAAGAATACAGTACAACCTCTCCATGATGGCCCTTTCTTGAGCAATAACCTCCCTGCAAAAACAGTGCTATTTTTCCCATTATATAATTTAACTATTAATTTATCCTTTCTAGAGCAACAACATCTCAATTACAACATAATTTTGCTAGTCCAAAAGGGTGCTGCTTTAGAGAGGTTGAACAATTCACGCATGGTTTACCTGAAATCCGTACTTCAGACTAACATGTCCTGCTGCCATGTTCACAAGTACCATAGGTATAAAATGAGGGCTAACTTTTCTGTAGCCCTTCTCTCTGAACGTGTGCCCCATATCTGCTATGGACTGCATACCTACCATACCCATACCTATAGCTACACCTGTAATGAATGAAACATATGAACATTATCAATACAGCAACGACACCTTAGTTGAATGACAGAATTATATGAAGATATTAAAATACAGTCAAACATGTGTTAACAGCCACCTCCAAATAAAAGCCACCCTGTCTGTAAAGGCCATTCTCTGATTATTAATAACAAAATGACATCCCAATAAAGGCCCCCTGTCAATTAAGGCCACATATTGTAGTTCTCAAGGGTGGCCTTAGCTCACAGATTTGACTACAGCTAAACATGTGTTGAATGAAAAATATGAAGACATTAACATAGCTACACATATAGTGAATGAAATATATGAACATAAATTATTAATATATAACTACACCTGTAGTAAATAAAACAAGTGAAGATAAATTATTAACATAGCTACTCAAGTCATGTAGTAAATGAAATATATGAACATATGAATAAAGATACACAAATATAGCTTTTTGTCTCATAAAACAACTGCAGCAACTGTAAATCTCCAACTTACTATAACAACAACACCGGACCAGTCTCTGAGGCCATCCTTAAAATATTTTGCTTGGAGTTACGCTACCTATTCACCAAAAACGGCTCTACCCAACTTTTTTTTTGGTATCTTGAGTAATTTTTTCCCCAAAAAATATAAATAGCATTTTAACAGGTATTTTGAGTTCGATATAAACAAGGGTGCCAGGTCGAAAAATAACCCTGTCAATATTCATTTTTCAAAGCATCAAGGGGCATAACTCAGAAAAGTCTGGGCTGATTGGGCTGGTTATCGAATTTGACCGAGACCTCATGGCCATAAACTTTTCCATCAAGTTTGGTGAGGATCCAATTAAAACTATTAGAATTAGAGAGCGGACACCGTTGTTGACGCCGCCAGCCATCCCGCCCGTCATGGGATTCTAATACGACCCATTTTTCAAACGGGCGTATAAAAGATGAATTGTAAAAAAAATATTTCCTACCTACCTAGAAACTGAAATTTCTCTGTGTAGGGTTACCCAAACCCAACACTTTTTTAAGAATGGCCAAAACATCAACTATTTAATCAACTATACAGCAATGCAAATATTCGTACTACAATATTAATGTATAATATTATCTACTTCCCCATTAAGACTGACCTAACAATGAATCAAAGGTTCCGTCCATTCAGCAACTTTCAAACAAAACTATTTAATGTGTAAGTGCTTTTTTATGATCTGAAAATGATTGTATACCATAAAAAATGCTATCTATAGCTATTTAATGAACTTTGTATTGTCCACAAAAAGTAAACAAGAACTACAAATAATAGGAAAGTTTGTCATCAAACCATCAACATTATATTTCCTTAAAGCAACTGGTGCCCGAATCACCAACAAAATACATTTAAGATAAATGTTAAGCCAAGTACAATGTAAAACTAAGAAATTAATTTTAATCAAAATCATTAATCATTTATCATTCAATAATTGAAACCACGCCCAGTTTTGATGTCTAGTAAGAGACCTAAAATGTCAAAATGGTATCATATCGTACCAATTAAATACATCACACTTTAGAGATGGTTTTTGCGCTGATGAAGTGATGTCGATGAAGGTGTACAGTGTTTGCGAGTTTGGTTAAATTTTGTTGTTGCTTGGTATGAAAGCATATGATATTTAACCTTTGTAAAAAACTTAGGTTGAAAAAATATACATTTGTTTGGAGTGCTCCAACCTTAACGCACGAAAATCGTAGCAAATAAATAAAATTAAAATTTTGTGGGCATTTTTCTTTTTTACTATTGTTATATAATACAAAAAAATCCCTACCGACCTGCCCAGTGCTATAATTCTAGGTCCGTACACTCCAAACAAACTTACTTTTATTTTCAGCCTTAAAATATCTTTTTACATTTTTAGCGAATTTATGCGGTTGAAACACCTTAAACATAATCTGAACAAGATCCATAGGTAACAACATGATTGTCAGAATATAAGATATCTTCCGTCATTCTGTAGAGCAGTTACTTTAAACCTACAATGACATATTTACTGATAACAAACCAATATGAAGAGAAATCAAACAATTCATACACTTAGTTCTCATAAACAAACAGTATTAAGGTATTATAAATTCATCATAACAAACAAATATTAGCTGAGGGAAAACTCATTTTCCATTATGTATGAGTTTTGTACTACAAATTGAACATTCTCTGTACAGTTTGAGTATCATATAACAAATTGAATAGTTAAAGTCCCATTAGCTTTTTGCTATAAAAAATATATGCAAAAAACAAACAATTGCTGATATTATCCCAAGTTAATTATTACCGACAAAACAAGCCCTTTTTCTTCTAAAAACACTCATTTCGTTGTAAATTTTGCTTTTGTAAACACAGCTGTTCTATAAATAGTATTTTTTTCAATGATATTGAAAAAAATACGATAGTGGTTTTGGAAACATTTTTTTTCTTGCTATAAAGTATGCACGGGAGGAAAACACACCGGATTCCTCTGTTATAGAACAAACAGAAACTATTACGACCAATAAATTTATATGATTATGGGACTTTAAGCTTTCCATAGCCGGCACTTGCTCAACCCAGTGACATGAATTTTTATGTGAACCAAACTACAAAGTGCTATGTTTTTCTACATCCACCATGCAAGTGCTAAACTAGTTCTCATTCCATGTTGCAGTGCTTGTCTATAAGATTAGTTTCCACGAATACTTTCAGTACTTCGATTATAATAAGTCTTCACTCAAAGACAGAGTTCCAAGTTAGTCCTAACTCAGATGTATCTTATGGTGAGTATACACAGATGACATCATTCTGTTACATGATTTTGTCCGACAGATCATTCCAAGGTACATCACCCATTATTTGTTCAACTAAAGGATAAACTTGTAGATCTAGCCAATCATCAGAGATGTCAGTCTGGCACTTATCTTTGACAGACATGCAAGATTGATATCATATTTCATTGACTGTCACTATATTGTTGGTTATAGTTAGGGGCGGACCTATGGCCCTGTGGTAACGTGCTGGACTACTTAACAAAAGGTTGTGGGTTTGAGTCTTGCCACTGCCTTCAGATATGTCAGGGATGCTTTTTCAGTGTCCCCATCCCAAATATTAAACCAAGTATTGTGTTTAGAAAATCACAAGAACAAGTGAGAAGTGTATCAGATTATTCTGTGTATTACAACAGACACAATGAAGAACCAGGAAAAACTGTATGATATAAAAAATGGATATCAATGCCTGGTTCTCCTGTATCTTATCTCTCCTCTCTCTGGGGCAGTCCTGAAATGACCATAGCTGTTAAATAGGCCGGGAAACAACAGATAAACAAATATGGCTAAACATATAGTTGAAAGGTTCCCAGGTGACTTCTCGCTAGTTTACATACCACCTGTCTATCAATCTATGCGTGATAACACGAGTGTATCATACAGTAATCAAGCAAACGATAACAAACAATATAAAACAGCGCCTGAAATCTGTCTTAGCTGTTGAGGTAAACAGCAGTATCTGTAGCAGTGTTGATTTATAGTACGACAAATCTTATCTTCAACTTACCAATCTCTTCACAAGTACGTGATAATAGCCAAGTTTGATTATAACAGGTACTTGTTATTTTGACTTTTCAATAAAATATATCAAGGAATTTAACCTTTAATTTTGAACTAAACTTAAATTTAGAACCGTAAGCATTTGTTTAGCAAATTTTGCATTATATTATTTATTGAAAGTATACTTTAGAATGATAAGAACTATGGATTAACACTTGCTTTCAATAACAGTTTCAATAAATGTACTTCCGCAGACGTGACAATGCTGATCTTCCCACCGTCCCATATGACATTGTAACACGAACAATCGGCATTTTGTTATCAAAATACGAATGTATTCTAATGTACCAACATAAATAAGGCTATTGTATATAATTATGCACACAAATGTTTATAAGTTTGTGAAATTAAATAAAATGCCTATTTCATATTACATTAATACTAATTCTATAATTTAGTAATAAATGTTATATATAATTTCAATATAAATGTATATTCATGTACAAACATTTGTTGTCAATGATAAAACCGATGCACTAAAATTGACATTACATAAAATATATTCAAACAATCCAACAAAATATCTACACATTCGATCCAATATAATGAAAACTTGATTGGCACCATGTCCTTACAAGTAAAATGACTTCATTAGACAATCAAATAAAGACAATCAATGCGATATGGTTTCTTCCACACAGGTAAATGATATTTAAAATGGCTTAATAAAAGTGTTTCAAATATTCTTAGACAGATTTAAAAGCACTCCTTTCACCTAAAAAAAAACATTTCAATGATTCACTTTTTTTCAGTGGGTTTAACGCCATTTTTCAGAAATATATGGAGACCTATTCAACTAACCAGTATTCCTGAACTGTATTCTAACCAGTACTAACTTGCCTTCTAACAAGGTGGCGGCAACTTCTCCACAAATTTTCATAGAAGGGAATGGCCTGCTGCGACCGAGATTCGAATCCGGAACGAATCAATACAGAGAATCATCCTCATTTTTAAATAACCGTAAGTCAATATTTTCTATATTAACTTTTATTAGTTAATATATATGTAGCCCATTTTATCAAAACTGGTCAGTTTTTGCACATTTTGCAATATATAGAGACCTAAAGTCAACTTTAAGTGCCATAATTTAGCGAACAAAGTTAATGATCTGGTACAAAATGCAATAGAATCCTAAACAGGAAAAAAACTTTGGCATGCATACACACATCAAAGAGAATTTTCAAGCATGCATACTTTAGGAACACTGATTTAATACTGGACTAAGTCTCATAAATTTGTTTTTACATTTTTTTTTACACAGAATTTGATAAAATTTTCATGCGAGGCTTAATTTAGTGTTTAAACTTCAAAGTTAAGAACGCATTACAGCAACTTGGTCGAAACAAAGTTCCCTTAAGATAAACTAAATCAACAATATAAATTGCTCCGAGGTAAAAATCATACTACAGTTTGGTAAATTGACTTTTCAAGCTCAGTTATTTATGCAACAAGGTAGATATTAAGTCAACTTTGATATATAGACATTTAAGGGACAGCCTATTAAATTTCTACCCAAGCATTGTTTGTGTATGAATTTAATGTTTGAGTGATTGATTGAATAACCTAATTTATGGATTTGTTTCACCATTAGATTAAAGATCTACGTTTGATATAAAACCCTGACAGTACTGTCTGATAACAGATCTATATATACTAGTACGAAGTGGGACTTTCTTTGAACAGTTAACTGGTAGATTAAACAAAAGGAATATTCATTGATTGAATGTCTAAGTGAGCAATTAAAGTAAGTGAAAAGTTTATTTTGTGCTGAAATGCATCTCAGTTTTATTCACAAGTTTTCCAAAATAGCTTTAATGGGTACCAGACAAATTGGGAAAAATTTGGTATTCTGACCCAAATTAATAAACTGGGAATTTTTAAAAAACAAAGACATTTATATTATCAACTGCTGCTCTTTGGTTTTTATTTCAATAAATATTTAATAAAAAATAAACTTTTTTTTGAAAATGAAAAGTTGCACCAAATTGTAAATTTTCCCCTTTGAAACTAGGAAAATGGGTCATTTTTTTTTCGAATTGGGAAGGTACTGTATATGGGTACCTAACAAAGAAGGGAATAAATCACTGAAAACAATTCTTTTAATCAATAAGACAGCTCAGAGAGAAATATGAGACAGGTTTAATACTTACAGTACTTTACGCTTAAGACAAAAGTTAATTGATTGCATACATGTCTAGCCTAGTGTAGAAATGTCACTGTGGTACATACAAATACATGTAACTATATACATGTAAAATAAGGTGAATTTAATAAGATTGACAATTAACAAGGTTAAAAAAGCCAATATTGTGTGTTTGTTACGGGCATACAACATATTAGTATACATGTATATAGTATATATGTATAAATAATCTAAAATGTTCATATAATATTTTGGAGTTATTGATTGTGTACAACATTGGACTAAATATTAAAGAAATTAAAATTCATTAAAAATTTCAACCAGGTTCTAGTATTTGCACTGACACTATTTTAAAATGTATATCTTAATAAAATAGTCAATGTTTTCGAATCACAGTAAAATGTTATTAGGGGCATAATATCATGAGCTACCATCTATGATCTTATCTCAAAAGTTTTAAGTCGCATCAATATTTTTTGCTGTATGTGTCTTATAATTACGATCATCATTATCTCGAGCATGAATTAATGATGTCCTGTGAGTTTTAAAGTTAATGAACTTGACATCCAGTATCTATACAAATTTTAATTAAAATATTTTCAATACTCTTAAAGTTTTTGCAAGTACAGTAAAACCAGTGTTAGCTGCCACCTCAGAATAATTAAATACCGTCGATCAGAGATTATCTAAAATTAAATAATCTATGAATAAAGGGCACCTGTCAATAAAAGCCATAATTTTTATTTCCAACGGGTGGCCTTTGTCCACAGGTTTGACTGTATAAGCTACTTGTACATTATAAACCACATTTACATAGCAGCCATGATTACTGATACATGATGGCCAATACTTTATGACAGGTAGTTAGTAATTTTAACCTAAAACTTAGGTTCAGGTAACTGGAGTTATTGTAACAGATTGTAAAAAGGTATGCCTGCCAGAAAAGTATGCTTTAGGCCATCCTTATTTCAAAGGATAGTAGGTATAGGAAATATTCATTCTTTATAATTCTTTTTTATATTGAGCCCAAAATACATGTCTAAATAGTATTTTTATATTGAAAAAAAAAATACTTAAGAGACTGAAAAAAAAGTAAGGTAGTGCCGTTTATGGTGAGTAGGTAACGATTACCCAAACAAAATATTTTTTAAGGACAGCCTTATCTATGACAGTTTATACAAATGTAATTATTTGTTCATGGTTAAGTTGATCTATGTATATCTTCCAAATACTGGCATTTGAAAAGTCGTAATGTGACATTATATTATCTTTGAAAGACACTGCGATAATTGATATTTCTTATACTGTCGTCACCAAATTTCTTTAAAAGCACTAAACATTTGGTCCTGTGAAAATTCTAACTTTAATGGACTTTTAGAGGACCAAAATAAAAAAAAATAATATTTTTACCAAGTAAGGAAAAAAATCTTATTTTCGAGAGTGATTGAAATATTTCATTTTAACACATGATAAAATTATCACTTAAAATTTTACAAGACCGTCATACCACAATCTGACTTTTTCAAATTTACAGGACTGACGCCCATTTTGGTGGACTTGGTCCTTGGTACAGGGCTAAATTTGAAGACTACTAATATATTGCACACCCCTACCCTAGTATTGTGCGAATTTATCAAACTGTCAAAGCTGCATAATGTCACGGTCAAAAAATGCATTTATCTCTAGCTTAGGTGATATTAGACTATTTCTTAAGTTGTATGGGAATTTTCGATATACAGGATGGCCAATGAACGTGCAGAATTATTTAATGTTGCGCAAAATATTATTGTATAAACATGCCAAATGGGACATTCCCAAACAGTAAAATAGACGAAAACTATCGGCTGTGGTACGAAGCTGAATTAATCACATTCAACGACCCTGTAATTATTCAGCTTTAACAGGTTAATGAAATAAATAGCATTACATATAGACATATTCAAATATTATTTAGACAATTTAACACTTGTTTATATGTGTAGGGTTACAAATGTATTTGAGAAGAAAATTTTCACCAGTTCTTTGTTTATCTACGACAGTTTGTGGTTTCCAGTCTGCATCACGAAGAGCTTCATCGGTAGCAACTAAGGCATAGGCACTAGCAAGGGACATCACTCTTTGCTTGGAAGGTGTAATATGCTCATCAAGATTTAGCTCCCCTGAATTATTTCCTCTTGGGACAACTCCAGCTACTCGACACGGTATACCACTGAAGGCTAGAACACAGGTTAAAATCATGTTACAAACAGATGAAATTGATGCGGTAGGTATTAAAAAATATTGTAGACCAAAATTATTCGGATTAATGACATTCAGTTTGTCAAAACTAGATTGTTAGATTTATGTAAAGTAAGGGCCTAAATTTTTTTTTATCTCTGGTGACCAATAAAAATAGGGTACCAGAGGTAAATCAGGAATTTTTATTTATCTATTTATTTTGGTTCTTGAAAAGCAATCAGAAAAGAGATAAAGTGAGAAACTGCGAAACTGCATGGATGTACGGTAGCTTGAGCTGGACAAAAGGTCAAGGGTCGCCAGGAAAAATTAGAGTAGGTTCGGGGTAACCAGAAATAAACAATTTTTTACAACTTATTTCACTTGCTTTATTTCCTTTTTTCTTTTTGTGAAGCTATAAGTGTATTTTGTAGCTTTGTAGATCATTTTAATGTGTAATACAATTCTTAAACCAGTACATTCAAACCAACTGTATTGAATAATTATGGAAAGATATCTTACTTAATGTGCAGGCCCTTAGGAAGGAATTTCAGATCGGTGAGGGTCTAATTTTGAATTTTGTCTGACAACAGGGGGAGAAGAATTTAGCCCCTTTTAATTACATTTACAGCCGAAATTACAGTGGGAACTAAACCCCCTGTATTTCCTACAGCCCTGACATATATGAACAACATTATACAATAAGACATGAGAATAAGTATATTACATAAATTCAAGCAATCCCTTGAAAACAAATAGTAAAAAATAACTTTTTTTTCATGGATTTTACAGGGGTCACAAATTCAATAGGTTTGCATGATTTTACATAAGATTTTTCACAGACAATGTTGAATCTATTGAGATACAGAACCTATAAATTTGCATTGACCTTGCATTGGAACCAGATACTGATAAGCAAATTGAAAAGCTTTATTTGAGTAGTCAGTCTTGGAGTGTCCTGGGTAACTAAAGATCTGTCTGAGCTGAAATCTCATGTGTTTTAATACTAGCTACTAAGTTTAACTATGATCAGACAACAATGATATTATTGATATGTGATGTTTTGTCTGATAATACACAGTCAAACCTGTCAACAAAGGCCAACCATGGGAAAGACAAAATGTGGCTTTTATTGACAGGTGGCCTTTATTCGGAGGTGGCTGCTACCACAGGATTGACTGTTATTGATCAGAACATGTTTTTAAACATTAAAAAATAATCAACTCTATTTTTTTCACCAATAATACTTCCAGCTGATGGAGTTGAGATTTGAGCTCAGAGACTGTTAGTTTTATAACCTCTGGGTCTGTATATGTACATGTAAACAAAGTATTTCAAACTTACCCTCATCCTTTAATTGAGTTATTCCACATTCACCATTCAGTAGTCTCTCCCAGACATGCTTGATACCTACACCAAGACATGATACCACACCCAGTCCTGTTACCACGACACGCCTTCTCGATTCTGGTAAACTCCCAAATCTTCGGAAAACTAACTTCATTTTGGTAAACTTATGTTCTGAAAATTCATGAAATTATTTTATGGTCCATTTATGTTACTAGGTAGGTGTTACAAACTGAAATTGTATTGTACAAGAATTATTTAGACAAAATAAAAATTCCAACAATTCAAGCATGTAAACATATATGATCAATTTACAGAATGCAAAGTCTTCATCTTCAATATTTGAAATAAGTCAGTAAATTCCACTGAAATAATCAAAAGTCCAAATAAAAATGTCCCAAGTGAACTTTAATAAACTGGCAAAATAATGACATTGTTTGCATAGCGTAGCAGTTTGGTGTATATAGTATTTGTAGTAATAAATTGGTTATGATATTATCTAGCCCGATTTTTGCAGGGGTTTTTCACCTTCTATAACAAAGGCCTATTTGAGGCCCCTTCCCAATTGAAAATTTCATTGAAATTGTGCACTTCCCAAAAATCCTAACTTACACCAGCTATCTTATTTCCCAAATCAGCAAATTGTTAGTGATAATTCTACCCCAAATCAACATGTATGCCAATTAAGGTCTCTTCCCAATGGAATGAACAACCCTGCTTGATGTCATTAACTTACTGAACGAGTTTAACTAAGAGACTTTCTGTACACAAATGTGTAGTTCATAGACTGAGCCAAACTGGGCCAAATCAAAATGTCTTGCTGTGAAAAGTGAGAACTAAAATATTGATCAGAACAAAGTATAGTCTAATTTATGAGACGAACGGGCAATCCGTTCATCATTTTGCTTTTTCATCCATTGCCCGTTATGGAAGATAGATATAGGCAAGTGAAAAAGTATCTCGATATCATCTGTAGTGCCCAATTATTTGGACTATATCAGAACAAACTATCTTTTGAAACCATGCGCCTAGGTGAATGATATTATGTGTACAGTATAATAATATACGTCTCTGATAAAATTAAAGAAAAACATGGCCCCCCTCTATCAACTTTTTTGTTTTTTAATATTGGATATTAATAACTTTGATATCATATCAAAGTTAACGTTCTGTAGTTTTAGATTATATAATTAGATATAGAAATCCGTTTTGTTTTATGCATTTATTCCTGGTTAACAATGGGTATAACATTGTAACATTTAATAAATAGGATCGGGCCGCCGTCTAGCTTTTTCAAAAGCTTCCATCTAGCTTTTTCAAAAGCTAATTTTTTTAGGCGACTATTTATAGACGATTCTATTTCCATCAATTAGACCGCCGCCATTGTTTTATCACGTGACCGTCCGCCATTACAGGAGTGAAAGTTCCTAAGAAGTATGCGAGTTGATTACCGATAAAAATCTATAACCGCAAGTTTTTGTCTGTAAAAATGACACAGAAGGAGCAATTTCGTTAGTATTTGCTAGCGGAGTAGTGTATAATAATGAATATACCTGTAAATAAATGATTTGCCTATCTTGTGTCTTTTATTATTTGTTTAATTGCTAATATGAGACCTCAGACTGTTTCTACCTGCCTTCATAAGCAGAAAACGAATGCTTGATCAGATTTTAATTATTCGATTGAATATCTGGTGCTATATATAGATCCTTGGCTTTTGAACAGACATGCATTAGCGTGTGATGATGGTGGTGCTCGTCGTAATTTCTTTGTTTTCTTCGTAATAATGATGATAATGATGGTGGCGGTGATTGTGTGCTGGTTGTGATAAAAACTTTGTTGCATGAATGTGATTGTTTAAAACCACGTTTTCCTTTCAGAACTGCATGATGACAAATTTAATATGATGTATTCGTTGTTTCATATTCCTGTGTCCACTTTTTGGAATATGTCACATCTGACAGGTGTGATATATTCGGTCGAATTTTTCACTCGAGTTACATATTCGATCTGTGACATGTGTGACTCGATCAACAATAGTTAATCAATAATAAACAGCAACAGTTCATGAAAAAAAATAAAACAAAGTAATCTTATATCACAGTTCTTATAGCTTTTTACTGATATAACATCTAGCTGATAATGATTTTACATTTTATTTTCAAATTATAGACAAGTGACACACTTTGTTTATTTAGTCTATGTTGTACGTGTACCTAAACAATCACCAAGGTCCCAATATGCTACTTTTAATCCAATTCCACATCATTAAAACATCAGATAAGATGTCACACGTATATACTGTCTCAGCAAGTTTTATGATACCGAGACAGGAAAACAGGAAATTGACAGCTGACTTCAAAAAGAAGCACCGACAATTAAAGACATTGAACCAGGAATGCGAGGCAAGTGTCTTATGGACCAGCAAGACCCCTGTTTCCACAGTAGGGGGTAATAAAACAGACAGGGTCATTGATAGACTAGCTTCTCTTTACATAATCAGTTACTCTATGCTTATAAAAACAACAGGAATTTAGTCATAAACTTATTATCACCATAAATCAATAAAATTATGACCCTACTTTTTTACTAGGTGTCAAGTCTACAGACCATGACCAGCCAGGATTAATCCAATTAGGGGCAATAAAACAATTAAGAGATTAGACCTCATGTGGATTTGGGGGGGGGGGGGGGTCACTTATATAGTAGCTGTTCAATGTCTATTAGATGACTGTGTAATATGGCAAACCTAAGTGTGATCGTGTGATCAATTAATTAGCGACTTTCGGTTGTTCAATTAAAATTATGGATCACTGCATGATACAAATGATATACTGGGTGCTTATGCCTTATCGTTAATAAAAACTATTTTGTAAAATACCTGCGATATGCATAAGGACAAACTGAATATCATATTTATTTAAAATCTCTGTACAGTGATTTATTTTATGTATACAACTATGGTTTAGTTTTTAAATCTATAAATTGGCTAAATATATATGACTGGATAATAAACAACGAAGAAGTTACTACGCTTTCCTATTCATTTGCTGTAGTTTTCACTTTTTTACTAAAGATGTACATTATGTTTGTTTGAATTAATGTTCACAATGAAATGGAATTGTTTTATTAATTATGGCAATGAAATATCGGAACATTGTGATATTAGTTTACTAAATTTTACAATGATATATTGACAATTTAATGATGCTGTACTTCTATAATTTGTGTTAAAATGTATGTCGCTATGTGTGTCTGGCACGTATAATTTCCCATTCATTTAGTCTTTTTTTTATTGTTAGATCAATCAAACACAACACATTGTCTACCACCACCGCGCTTATAAGGCATTTTTACAGATTTATTTACTATCAGTTTCTTTGTGTTTTCACTCCTGTAATGGCGGATAGGAGATTGAAGAGTACTTTTTCAGGGGAGGTAAATCGTACAAAATTTAAAAATAGAATCGTCTATAGGGGCGAATAAAAAACAAGTCACACCCGCTCAGTTCCTTGACAAGTAACAAGCATATCAAATAAAACCACTTTTAAAAACCTGCTTACCTATATTGACCAGGATAAGTGAGAAGTATTGCGCGGTAGATAAAAATCAGATGAATATAAATACCAACGTGAAAGTCAACTTTACTTTCATTTTGAAAGATGAATCCGCACTGAATTAATTTAGCAACGAAACATTAAAAAATTGTTTAAAGAGGGGAAAGTTCGCAAGCATGAATGTTTGATAATGTTTAATATAAATTTTCTAACGTTATAACTAAATAATGTCTATATAATTATGCAAATCGAATATATTTGCTTAATATAGACTAATTATTGATAAGAAGACATTCAGTGCGGTCCGGTAATATTTACATAGGAGATCGCTCGTCGGCGATTTATGAATAATTCTGTAATTTTTTATTCAAAGAAAACTTAGCTGTAGTTGATCCATAGTTTTTAGTTTGGTAATAATTTATAATGTACGTTTTGCAGCACACTCGAAACATAGCTGGCATTGCGCCTGGTGGAGTCGACGTAATGGGAAAGTCGCAACACCGCACGAGCGTTTCATCACAAATATCATCATATTCGGATATGTCGCAAACATCGGATACACCTAAGCATATACAAGGTCCATATCTTGATGGGAACATGAAACTGCTGTCAACCATGTGAGTTTATTTTATTGTAGCTAATAATTGCATTTTTATTCTAAAGTTGACAAAGTAGTTGAGGTTCACTCACAACAAAATAGGTGCTTGAACATGCATTATTTTATTATGGATAGACATTATGATTAGGGGTATGTAGGAGAAGGTGGCAGGACCTTCAAGGGGGTGACATGTCAGACGAGGGAAATTTTTTAAATTATTAATAAAAACACAATATTTGTACAAGTTACCACCTGATAGACACCAGCAGAAATAAATAGATTCAGGCCATTTATTTTGCTTATATACTATAAATAGCTTGAAATGTGGAAGTTTGTTTGAAAAATTAAAATGACTGAAACAGTTCTATCCAAGTGCAATTCTTTGGTCTTCCTCAACCATTCATGCTGGATTAGTCACCAAATGACCCAAATTTAAACGCCTGAAAAAAGTGAAGTTTTGATATTGGAATTTGTTTGGTTAGGGCAAGGACTTATATACATACATGGATTCGCAACTGCTAAAAATAGCTCAAACGATATCGTTCGGCGATCCCACAATGCATTGCTATATACTCGGCAATGTCCGACAGTTGTATTTGGGTGTTTACGAATTTTATTATACTAAAACAACTTTGGATATTGGGCACGGGAAATTGGTAAAGGATGCAACAAAATCCTTAAAGATATTGAGATACATTTATAATCCACAAAGTCTAAGTATAAGCATTGAAAAAGGCATCAGTCGAACATTTTAAATTCCAAGATGGCGGACATCCATTATAATCTTTTCGTCTCCGAGATTAAACATTCGGAATACCATGGATATTTTCGCTGTTATTATCATTCGGATTATCACGGATATTTTCGTATTTCCGCTTTTGTAAACAATAGCTTGTATTCCCGTTGATTCACGTCTTATTATCGCGGGATTTGATTACTTTAAACTGTTAATAAGGAAGTTGCGAATCCATGTATGTATATAAGTCCTTGGTTAGGGGATGCATGGGTTTTTTTACTGAGAAAGTTACACAGACAGTCAGCATCTTCCCCTCCAAAAAAAGCTATATTTTTCCCTCATAAAATCGATTTCCCCTCTTCCTTAATTTTCCTCTTTTGTGTTATAATCAACATAGATTTTTTTCCTTTAACCAACATTTTCCCCATTTACACCCCCCCCCCCCTGGAGTGTTAGCAAATACAGCCAAACCTGTGAACAATGACCTACCTTGAGAGCTCTAAGACAAAGGTGGCCTTTATTGATAGGTGGTCACTCAATTATGGTTAAATAATTAGTTAAGGTTGATTAGAGAATGGTATTTATTTGAAGATATTGCAAACACAGGTTTGACTGTAATGGATAGTAAACATACAAATCATATAGTCAAACCTGTGTTAAGCAACCAGTCAAGGGAAAATGGATTTAGGTGTTAAAAAGTGACTGCTGACCACACGAACCAGGTGAATGTCTAATGCATTTAATTTAAAGAAGAAAATTTGTCGGAGGAGTTCAAAGTGACCATTAATAGCAGGTGACCGCTAACGCCAGGTGACTGTTAGCACAGGTTTGACTGTATTATTATGTGACTTTATTGTATCTATAGGCATTGTTTCCCTATAATAGCTTTTAGTTTTGCTTTTCTTCAGTGAGTGTCCTGCTGATGTTATGTGTAACAGATTTACTGATGATGGTGCATTATTGGCTGTAGGATTGATTGATGGTTCAATTAGAGTGAGTTTACTTTAGTTACAATATTTTATAATGTCCATCATTTCACTTGAAGTGTATCTTATTTAGGCCCTCCCATAGGTAGCTTATTTTGATTTCATTCTCAAAATGGAGTTTACTGACCATGTCTGTTTATGTTTTGGAAGGGCTAACCCCTTTTTACATAAACAAGCAATTAAATTGAAAAATCAGGGTTCTCAATAAGAGCAGGCTGCAGGCCAATTTAGCCGCTTAGAAATATGTCTGCTAGGAATCTCAAAAGTTCATAAAATATTGCTAGAAAATGCCCAGACCACCCCCTAGGATGCCTGTTAGACTAGCTTTTGGGTCTGTTGGCCACAAACTTATTGAGAACCCTGAAAATACAATGTTAAGTTAGTGATTTGTTTACTGAGTATATGTATATTTTGCTTTTAGATATTCATATTAGATTTCTGATTAGGGGTAAAAAATGTTGGTTTCTGGTTAGCTGACCAGCCCTCATTATTCACCCTACCAAAGACATTTATAAGGCCCAAAGAACAGTTCATCCACTTTCTTACTTTTTTGCTTTCCATACTTCCAAGAGCAAAAAAAGTAATGACCTATCTGCATTATTTCTAATATGCATATAACTAGAAACAAGGAATTATTTAGGTAATAAGGCTATGGATCGTTGGGTAAGTGGCGATCCGATCAACAACACTTACGATCAACAAATCGAATCACGAATCTTTTGTTATCAAGTAACTCATCTAAAACTTCAACATTGCAGTCCTGAAGTCTTTTAGGAATAACAAATTAAATCAATATCATTTGTTCTATGGCTTAAATTTATACGTACTCCCTTCCAATTAATGGATTAACCAGTGTCATTTTCTGGTTAAAGCCTGTAACCCAATATTTGAAAGTCCGATTGGACCTCTTGGCAAACTAAGTAGTCCATGGTGAGACAATATATAATCAGAGAAAAGGAAATTTTAAGAATAAAGAATACACTTTATGTTAAAAAAACAAGATTGCGAACCACAAATCTCAGTAATGACGATTATTCATACTCGATTTTTCAATTTGATTTGTGATTACCGGAGTACTCAGATACTCGCCACAGCCCTATTAGGTATAATGAAACATTTGTACTAGGCCTAAATTAAAAATATGTTTGTTTGCCCTTTACCGACCCTAAATTTTAGAAGAGGGTCGGTAGGTAGGAAAATCATTTTGTTTTATTTCTAAATTTGACTTTTACCTAGCATGAAATTACACTTAGAACTATCTAGAAGCGTCCTTTACTAATTTTATGTATTCTGCTACCATACAACCATTTATTGTGTGCATTAATCAACCATAAACATGTACTCAGTGCCTTAACACACATTATTGTTTTCATTTATTACTTTGAATGGTACCTACTTTAAATGTTTATTGAAAGCACTGAGTACATGTTTATTTTCCAAAGTATAAAAATAAAGTTCACCCAGATTTTGGAATAAAATATTTTGAGTAGGCACGATTTTTTCGGGTCGGTCGGTAAAGGGCAAACAAACTTAATTTTAATTTAAGCCCTATACGTAATAATCTTTTCTTCATTGTGTTTGATTCAGTTTAGGTCATGGTCATATTTTAGATAATTATATGATATCAATTTACACCTATATTCACCAATAACATTCATGAATATCTACAGAAATTGCATACACTTGTAAAATTAATGATCATAAACAGTTAATTAAACCAGAGATATCAGATATATACAATGCATAATATGATATTATGAGTATGTCTAGGATTTTGGTTTTATTTCCTTCAACTCTTGAAGGGAAAATGAAGGCTGTTGCAATCATCCTATAATGACCCATTGTCCTTGACAGTCAGCAATTTTATTTAAAATTTTCTCACTACCCATGCCATCAAAAGGGGAAATTTAGCGCAACAAATTCCAAAACAGGAAATATATAAAAACATTTATTTTCTACCGAATTTGTGATTATTTAGTTGTTTAAATCATAAATATAGATATTGCTGCACTGTTATTGGTGAAAATGGTGCGAAAATTGTAACGTTTTTCTTTTTTTTTACATGATCATTTCTAAAACATCACTTGTCAATGGAAAATTCTGGCCATTTTAGGGGGAAAATAAAAGAAATTTTGCTAGGGGAAACATTCCGTATAAGGCTGTAAATATAGCCTAAAACAATAACTGACAGTTTCCCCTTCACTTTGAATAATTAAAGTTTTATTGTGATTTATTGGTTATACACGATGAAATATCACCAGATCTTTTTTTCTGTTGAGTGACTACAGTCAAATCTGTCAACTAATTAAGAGCCAGCCTTGGGAAAGACATAATTTGGCCTTTATTGACAGATGGCCGTTATATTGAGATCCCCTTGTTCTAAATAATCAATTATGTTTATTGGAGAATGAACTTTATTCTAAGGGTGACCTTTATTTGGAGGTTTGACTGTCCTTAATAACTTCTAAATACATCCCATACCCTTCTCCATAATAATCAGTAAACTCTGATGTGAAAAGAATAAAATGTATAATTATTATTAATTATATGAATTGTGATGAGTACCATATTATATTTACTTTTATTTTAATAGTCTTTGATCGCCTTAGAGGCATAAAAAATCGCTATTTTCTCAGCAACCATAGCCTTACATTAGCACTCTTAGGAATGCAAAATCTACTTTCTCACTTTTTTACCTTTCATCTGCATTCAAGAGCAAAAGAAAAAAACACACACACACACACAAACAAAAACCCTACCAACCCTATTTTAATGAGAATGAAAACAGGAACAAACAATTTATTTTTAGGTGCGCACATTTCTCCACATTTCTATTAAATACATTTATTTAGAAGACGTTTTTTATTTAGGAATGTGTTTGTGACTTATCTTGTTTACACTTAAGAAAACAATATTCAATATTCATAACCCTGTACGTGAGTCATTTAGATATAACATGTAACACTCAGGCTAACACTTATCATGTTACTGAATATTGACAGCATTACAATAAAGAAATACATTTTCATACTCACTGGTAACTGGAGATAGGTAAGAAACGCACTAAAGCGCACTTAATTTTTTTGTCAAGACTTGATTGACCTAAAACAGAATCAAAGTGCTGAAAGTACTCATGGAAACTGAACTTAAGTTTTTAGAACTTGTGGCACGACCCCATTGCTAAAATTGTAAATATTTATTTAATATTTGTAAATTTGTATGAATATGAAACTAAATAATAATATATTTAAGCTAACTTACATATACTTGCTCAGCAACATGGAATGGGAACTTGTTTAACAATTGTATGGCGGATGAAGAACTGGTGAACTATTGTTCAGTTTCAGAAAATAAAAATGTAATGAATTTTGTCCAGTTTTCTGGACCTTTCAGTAAAATGGTTTAAGTTTTTTTCCAGGTTTTTTTTGTTGTAATGTCTGACATTTACTTTGCAATTGCTTCGTTCAATAATTTACTAATACAGGTTGAAACAGGTAAATGCATTCCTCATATATTTAAGACTTTAGACTTAAATTCCCATTTTAATAAGCATGCTTTACCTTTAGAAATTCATGCATTATCACTTTGATGGTGTATTTATTATTTGTGTAAGATTTATGGTTGCATTGATGAAATTTGATGCACAGTTAAGCCAGCTTAAAATGGATAAACAAACATTAAAACATAGATCAAAGTATGGATAAACAAAATATATTGGTATTTTGTTTTCCTTCGTTAAAGTTTTATTTCAATAGTATTAATAAACGAACTGTACTTAACAAAGTTATCAGAACAAAGTTTACTGTGTGATTGAATGATTTTTTTGTAATCAAAAACTTTATGTTATAAAATATATACTGGTATACAAGTATTCTTGATTTATGAACAGTACACCTGTTTCAAATAATTCAAAATCTATTACAAGCACATGTATGATAATCTTATATAAAGTATTACATCATGTACAATGTCATGAAGGCTGTGGTCCAGTGGTTACTTACACTGCTCGAAAAAACGCGTTTACAGAAGTTTAGTGAAAAATTATATTTCTATAAACTTCACGTTTAAAATTTACTTAGAATATAATGACACTTAAACTCCAAATTTACATTTCTTCGTTTATTTGAAATTTACTTAGCGTTTAATGAAGAATTAAATTCGTGTAAACATCGCGTTTAAAATTTACTTAGAATATAATGACACTTAAACCTCAAATTTACATTTCTTCATTTATTTGAAATATACTAGCGTTTAATGAAAAATTAAATTCGTGTAAACATCATGTTTAAAATTTACTTAGAATATAATGACACTTAAACTTCAAATTTCCATTTCTTCATTTATTTGAAATTTACTTAGCGTTTAATGAAGAATTAAATTCGTGTAAACATCACGTTTAAAAATTACTTAAGAATATAATGACACTTAAACTTCAAATTTCCATTTCTTCATTTATTTGAAATTTACTTAGCGTTTAATGAAGAATTAAATTCGTGTAAACATCACGTTTAAAAATTACTTAAGAATATAATGACACTTAAACTTCAAATTTCCATTTCTTCATTTATTTGAAATTTACTTAGCGTTTAATGAAGAATTAAATTCGTGTAAACATCACGTTTAAAAATAACTTAAGAATATAATGACACTTAAACTTCAAATTTCCATTTCTTCATTTTTTTGAAATTTACTTAGCGTTTAATGAAGAATTAAATTCGTGTAAACATCACGTTTAAAAATAACTTAAGAATATAATGACACTTAAACTTCAAATTTACATTTCTTCATTTATTTGAAATTTACTTAGCGTTTAATGAAGAATTAAATTCGTGTAAACATCACGTTTAAAAATTACTTAAGAATATAATGACACTTAAACTTCAAATTTACCTTTCTTCATTTATTTGAAATTTACTAGCGTTTAATGAAGAATTAAATTCGTGTAAACATCACGTTTAAAACTTACTTAGAATATAATGACACTTAAATTTCATATTTACCATTTTTCTGTTGATTTGAAATTCACTAGCGTTTAATGAAAACTTAAATTTATGTAAACTTCATGTTTATAATTCACGTAAAGTTTACTTGGACGTAAAGTTTGAGTTTATAAATTTACTTAAATTTGATAATGAAGATACTTTGTTTTGACTCAGACTTTGTTGATATGTAATGTTAATTAATATTAACCCTATCATTTTGGTACCGATTTTTGAAAATTATGCAATTACAACCGAAACGAGTGCATTATTTTATTAGAAAATGAAATTGAGAGTTGAATACCTAGTGACAATCAAGAGAATGATTTTGAAGAGTATGCATTATTTTGATTTTTGAATTGAGATATTTGAATGATGTTTATATAACGAAGGTTTTACATTATTTTCTATTATTCTAGATAGTTTATGAGGGCTTTATAGGGTATGAGGGCTGTGGCTAACTAGTCATGTTCCCCGTTTTCTGCTGTCCATTACTAGATGTATGCCGTGTTGTATAAACGGTATAAATCCACCACAAACGCTGAAAATTTTACTATCTGAGGTTAACACATGCAGTAATAATTGTTAACACAACCTGTATGCATTTGCGCACTGCATCAGTGGTCAGTTTTACAGAGTGTCTAATTTTAGAACAGATTATCAACACAGGAGAGTACACAGGAGAGTGCCAACGGATTTAGATTTAAACTTTGTCTTGGAGTGATATGTTACTTTCAATGAAGAACTGATACATTCGTTAACTTGTTGATTTGCAAAATGGATGATTATTATTCTTCTGTGTATGGAACTGATGTCTTCGGATGAAGAGTAAAATAGGTATAAATCTTAATATGTTTATGTCTCTTATGTTTAATACGTACTGTATGACGAATTTACAATTAAATCAGCTTTATCATATTGAACAGCATTTTTATTACAGCACTTTTTGCATGAAACACGACATAGTCATATCATGCCTGGGCCATGGTAATACAAATGTATATAATATAGATCATACCTATAACAATGATGAGAAATGTCTATCAAGGCTTTTATATTTATATTATTTTTGTATATTTACAGCGACGGCGAGGAATGCATCATGGTATTTAAAGCTTCTCAAGGAAATGGACAAAAAGGTCAAAGTCAGAAGGGATAGCGGCAGGAGCTCAAACGTATGCAATCGACATCAACGGAACCTTCTAATCTAAAGATGGCGGAGGATTGCCGTCTTGTCAATCAGGACAAAATTTAATGTTATTCAGGATAAGGAGTAATGTTATTCGATGTAATATTGATGAAAATAAAGCAATAACTTTGAAAAGTTTTTTATTTTATTGTACGATACGAAATATCGTGCATTCTGTTTACTATATGTAATAAAGTGAGTCGTATTAAACAGGTAGGTTTAATTTACTGTACTGTGTGAAATTTACTGCAGGTTTTCGTAAAGCTAAAACACAAAGTAAAATAATGAATAATAAAAAAAATGAAATAATGTGGAAATATAATGCATTATATGCTGCACGTTTACATAAAGCTTAAACACGAAGTTTAATGAAATAAAATATGAATATACTGCATTATATTGCAAGTTTACATGAATCTTAAACACGAAGTTTAATGTAATATAATGGGAATATACTGCATTATATTGCAAGTATACATAAATCTTAAACACAAAGTTTAATGAAATATAATGGGACTATACTGCATTATATTGCAAGTTTACATGAATCTTAAACACGAAGTTTAATGAAATATAATGGGAATATACTGCATTATATTGCAAGTTTACATAAATCTTAAACACGAAGTTTAATGAAATATAATGGGAATATAATGCATTATATTGCAAGTTTACATGAATCTTAAACACGAAGTTTAATGAAATATAATGGGAATATACTGCATTATATTGCAAGTTTACATAAAGCTTAAACACAAAGTTTAATGAAATAAAATGTGAATATACCGCATTATAAACATCGAGTTTAACTGCATTTAATATTAGTTTACGGGCGAAGGAAATTCCATGTTTACATCAAGTTTACGATGAACTTAAACTCCTGTAAACTCCGGAGTTTACGTCCTTGTAAACTTAAAGTAAACGCCATGTAAACTTCAAGTTTAATTACCAACTTAAATTCGAATAAACGTCATTAAACACTACATATAATGAAATTTACTTTGAGTTTAAGTTAAAATTAAACGCGTTTTTTCGAGCAGTGTTAGTGCGCTGGTTTTGTAACCTGGTGATCCTAATTGGATTCCTATTCGTAGCAGGTCATACCCTTCCGTGATAATTTTGACAGCAATGTCAATTTCTCTGTGTCTAATATAGTTGTAGCATATCTAGTTTATGGGCATTGGCAGAAGATCTAATCTGTATTAACTATTTATTTTTGGCAGAGAAATTGATGGTCTAAGATATTATTTAAAACAATAAAGACAGATATTCTTGTACAAATTTAGAAAATAATCGAGAATCAAAATGAAACCAAAAAGTAGAATAAGACATTTTCATGTACTAACTTAATTCATTTTATTTCCTAAGGTACAACTTTACTTGTAAAATTGAGTACTGACTTGCCAGGACAATAATAGAGTCATTTCTTCAAAACAGTATTGCCTTAGCCTCCCCCCCCCCCCCCAATAATTTCTTGATGTTTTTTTAAAAGGGGCTATAATCCTGCTATATCTGAT
>OZ026837.1:40760408-40815244 GCA_964023205.1 Lutraria lutraria
TGGATCCCAGACCGCCATCTCCTTTGACTCACATCCCAGTACAGCTGCAGCATCCCTTGATGTCTTCACAACCTGTAGGCTTACCACCGCAGATACAAGGACTAACGCCCTCCACAGTCTGGTATCCCTACACAGCTACAGTCTGCTCCAGCACAACAACAGATCAGAGTTATACACAAACCAGAACCAATCAATTTGCAGAGACACAATCAGATGCAGGTAATGTTTATGTATTATGTATGTTTGTATTAAATTTGTGACCAAACCTCTTCAGTGGCAGTGGGGAATGATTTAGGGCCAAAATTCGGACCCATTACCCTATCTGATATGTATTTTCCCTGAATTCATAAAAACTCCCCTTTTCCACTTCTTTAAATCACAGTACTAATACTGATTGTTATTAAGTTATGGACTAAAATATAGTTGAGTTGTTTTCCCTTGCTCTATGTGTCTATGTGAATATTACAGAATCAGAGAAGTAGTGTAGGTGAGGTACCATATGATATAATGGAGAGTTTCCACGGTAGTGTACAAACACCAACATCTATGGCCCCGCCACCATCACATCTTGGACAGACTGAAGCTAGTGCCGCTCAGAAACAATTCTTAGAGGTACTAAAGATATTGTCTTGGACATTTGATCATCTTTTTTATGCCCCGTATCGATAGATCGGGGGGCAGGCCCTTTTTTATGCCATTTTGGTTCCGGTATTCTCCCCTGTTCCCCAATTAAATAATATTTTCCCCACTGAGTGAAAAAAAGTGGATCCATTATTTGAGAAGATCCAGATTACTGTCTGACTGTGATATTTATGAACAATTGAGTTGTTTGTTTATTTGAACTTGACCTCTTAAAAAGATATTTTCCAGTCATTCTCAGACAATTTATATTAAAATAATTATAATTAGGCTAAATTAAGTTTGTTTGCCCTTTACCTGCCGACACAAAAAAAATTATTCCTAATCTTGCACTTTTGAGCTGCTTTCTGCTGTTTTCCTCTTTCTTATCGTTCGTAAAGCATACAATAACTGATTATATGGTAGAAGAAAAACACACAAAATGACTATACAATGCTTCTAGATAGAAGTGTAATTTCATGCTTAGTAAAGGTAAAATTCAGAAATAAAATATAAAAATACTTACCTACAGACCCTCTTCTAAAATTAAGGGTCGATAAAGGGCAAACAAACATATTTTTTATTGAGGCCTTACTCGAATAAAATGTGTCTTCTAGCTAGTGTAAGGATCAACATAAACATGGTGTCTTTGTTGTTTGAAATTAGCATTGTTGTTTTTATTTTTCAGGCTTTACAAAGAAACAAAGAACAACAATTACAGATCCGTCAAGCTGCCCTTCAGAGCATGATGCAGCAACCTAACACAACACCTGGTTCACAACCGATCTCCACCCCCAAACATCTTACATCTGTACACAATGTTACGCCACAAACTCAACAAAATGTAATTATCCTTTTTTGAAGTTAAGTTTTTATTAGCCTGTCTGTCAAAATTATAGTTGTCTATTCTCCAAGTTATACAGTGCTAGTTCAATCTTTGCCAAAGTTGGTCAAAATGTTCTAACATCTATTTTATTAAATTTTGCTTATATTCACGTTTACATTTTTTTCTATTCACAGAATGTTCAAGGTCGAAGGTCTCCCAGTGATCCAATAATGAGTTTCGTGAAAGCTAACCCAACAATCATTACTAAACCCGCTTCTCCGACTCCTCCTCCCCAGCAACAACAACAACAGATACCTATAATGAACTTCGTGCAGACTGGTGTTTCACCAAGAGGACCATCGCCATCACCGCTACAATCTACTTTACTTTCTCGTCAAGCCCAGAATTCACCGCGGGTTCCATCTCCTATCAGTAAGATTTTTTGTTGCATTGAAAAGATTTATTCAGTTCCTTCATTGTAATAACTATTATGTTTATGTATTGTCTGCTTGTGAGTTGTCTGTTTGTTTGTTTCATCGGGTTTTACTCCCCTTTTCAACAGTCAGAGTCATATGTGGCGTACAGTTCACTTAATCATTGTTCCTGGGAAGAACTAGTACTAGACTCCCATCCTCCGTAAGCAACTGCCTACTTTCTCACATAAAGAGACAAGGTCGGTAGCAGGGCGCAAACCCACGACCCTTTATCAGTGAGAGGTTAAAGTGATTTGAAGTCAGCAACCTTAACCACTTGTGAGTTGTACATGTAATGGTTATTTACATAATTATATAAGGACACATTTTATCCTTATTTTTCCTCCTTTTTATGCTCCAGCCATTTGGAATTGTGATAGAGTATACATGTTAACGGCAATGATTATATAGGACTAAACAGGTGTTTGATATTTTTGTTTCAGTGTTCAGTCAACAACCTCCCATGCATCTAAGTGCTCCATCACCCATACACCCTGTACAAGGCGGATCTACATTGTCACAATCACCGCAACCTGCTAATACTAATGTAAGTAATCTTGTATATCATATGGGGGGTGATTTGTGGTCAACATACCTGTCTGCTAAATGAAAGGGTTCAAATCTCGGTTCGGCTAATTGATCAGATTTAGGTTTGTGATTGAAAATAAGATTTGAGCTCTGAGACCAATCTCAAATTTATAACCTCAGCCCTTATTGCATATTTTGTTAAAATTATTTATATCAGTTATGACTTATAACTTCTTCATATAATCAATAATGCTAAGTTCACCAGTATAGTCAAACATGTGAACAAAGGCCACCCTTACATGATGGCCTTTGTTCAGAGGTGACCACTTACAGTTCCACAGTTTTGACTGTTTTTTATCCTGTTTATATTTGATAGACTGTGAATACTATTCGACCACCATCAGTATCAGAGATTGAAAATGAGATTTGAGCTCTCAGACCAATCTCAAATTTATAGCCTCAGACCTTAATGCATATTTTGTTAAAATTATTTGATATCAGTTATATATATATAATGCCAAGTTTGCCACAGCAGTCAAACCTGTGAACAAAGGTCACCCTTTGGGAAGACATAATGTGACCTTAATTGACAGGTGGCCTTTATTTGGAGGTCATTTGTTCACAGGTTTGAATGTATTTATATCCTATTTTTATTTGACAGACTGTGAATACTATTCGACCACCATCAGTACCCAGAGTACCGAGCCCACAAGAACTGATTGTTCACACACAAGCCATCTTACAGAATGCTCTTATTAAGAAACAATTAGAAGACCAGAAAGAGAGATTCTATAAGAAACAACAGGAGAGGTATTTATCATCTCTGTTTATTGGTCACCATTAGTTACAGTCCTCGAATTTGGTCATTGGTATGAAGACTGAGTCCGCATAAAAAGCAGTCGGTCTGGTAAAAAACGGATCGACAGACTGAATGTCCACTGCTTGAATAAGTTATTTGTGAAGACTTCCATTCAACTATCTAGGACAGTTTTTTTTCATGCTGACTACATTCACTGACTACATACTTGTTTTTACTACTTATTTCTTCAGAAGTGCATAGGAAAGCTTTATTTTAGTGATACTCAACATACTAGAATATAAAAAACAAGAAATAAGAGGCATTACAGGCATTTGTTTAGTATAAAATGAATGTATCGTTACATCAACTACATGTACACTGATTTCCAAGTAAATCAGTATCATAGATATGCAAAAAACTAAAATCATCCCAGTCCTGGTTAGTTTACTTTAGTAATCTATTGGACTTTTAAAGTTTTAATGTCTTATGAATATAATCATAGTTCTTATAGGGACAAGACAGTTGGTGGATCAGCTAGAAGTTCCCCGGGGCCTATTCTTTCAGCAAGTACTCCTGTAGCTGCAAAAGTGAGTTATCTTTCTTGTCTCTGTTCTTAAAGTTGATCTAGTATATCTGAGGTATTTCACATGTGGAGTAAGTATGGAATTTATAATTTTTAGTAATTGTCTGATTATATCATGTTGTAAATGGTTAATAAATCACCATTTTTCAACAAATTTTCTGTTATATATAGCGGATGATTAGCATCACCTGTTTTCCAGTAACTTCTTTACATGTGAAGAAAAAATAGAAATTGTTGTCAAATTTACATGGAAGGGTATGACCTCCTGCGACCAGGAATCAAACCCGGATCTCCGTGTTACAAAACCAGCACACTGACCGCTGGGCCATGGCTGTTTTGATTATTAAATATTGTCAGATCATAATTAGAATGTTTTAACCTTCTTTTCAGACTGCAGTTAACGTTGCCTTCACTCCAACATCTGTTATAAGAAAAATGCATTCAGAGAAAGCTACAGAGAAGGAAAGACAGAGACGAGACAGCATTGATGCTGAGATAGCAGGTAATTATCTTACCTTGGTTTTATTTATCCAAATGTCTAATTATTTATAACAGTTCATTTGAAGGGATGGAAGTTTTCCTTAATATGTATATATCTAAGATAATTACTTTTTCTAAAACTTAGTGATTATAATTTTAATGTACTGTCACCCATTTGAAATACATGATATGGCCTTTATTGAAAGGTGGCCTTTATTTGAAGGTAATTTTGTTCTTAATAATTAATGACAGATTTTAAAAGAACGACCTTTATTCGCAGGGTGGCTTTTATTCTGATGTGGCTTTTAACCTAGGTTTGACTGTTATTAAATTTATTACTTTGTTCTTTGTTTTCTGAGACTTCATAAAAACCATTCAATATTTTAATATATATTCTAATTAAGTATAGTAGAATTAATTTAAGGAAATAAACTTTCGATATTTCAGATAAAGATGTTCAGGACATGGAAGAACAGAAAATGTTTGACCTTCAAGGCTCACCATTACGTGCAGACATATCTCAGCATCATACTGTACAGACAATGCCTCCAGCCAGCATTCCTCCTCCATCAGTGATACACGGGATGCCTCCACCCCCACTTCCCAATCAGGTCCTGCCTAACATGGTTACAGTCATACCTGGCCTGCCACCTTTCAATACTAACCAGTTGACGCACCTTCCCCCGCCCCCACCACTAGTCTCCACCCATATTCCACCTCCGTTACTCAGCCCCGGGGCGATTCCGCCACCACATTTACCACAGTCGTCAGCGCTGGTTACACAAGAGCAGGTATACACTATGTGTGCTGTGATCTGTTTGTATACCATGTATATTAGACTGATTGTTTATCTGTGTGTAAATGTGCTGACTCAAAAAGTACACACAAGAATTTTGATACATTTTTTTCTGCACTATGTAACATGTAATTCTTTGGCTTCCTGATTAGTTGAATATCAAAAAAAAAGTGTATATATTTATTTTGGGTCTTTGATAATTGATGAAAAAAAATGATGGTATAACTTATGCGGATCTAAGAAATTTACATTCAACTAGCAAATCTACTTACTTTCGGAATCAACCCTTGTATATCTGCACATTTATTATTGTAATGCTATACAGTGATAGCTTGTCTGGAAACATATTTAATGTCCTTTGGTGCAAAATCATCATTCAAGTCACATTTTATTTTAGCACTATTACCTGCGATCAAATATTTCTTATTGTTGTATTTGCTGACTAACAAAGGCTTCATGTTATTTGAATAACCCTATTTTCGCACTTTGAAGATGTTTCTCAAAGTTGTTCAGCGCCTAATTATCATGCTTTATTCTACCAGCACGCTACACACATTATTTATCAAGAACAAAAATGTGCAAGTCTGTTAGTGTATGTATGTGTGTTTATAAATGATGCTATCAATTTACAATAAGTCAATCTTATCCATGTTTTAATACATTTTTTACATTTTACAGTAATTAATTACTAAACCAAAAGCCAGTTTATACCCTTAAAATTATTCAAAATTATCTTTTAAAAACCTATATTTGAACTGAATTACTCGTATATGTTTTAAATATTCTCTGAAGTGTATCATAGAATATTTCAAATAAGTTGATAATAACAAGGCGAAGCCATAATTTAATGCGTAAATTTTTAAAATCTTTCTGTACACCAAGATTATCTTTGATAGTCTTTTACTATTGAAAGACTTTGGAATTAACAATAAGTTGTTCTTATAGATTGATGCTGTAAAGTCGCAGCAACTACGAGCTCTTATTGGTCAACAAAGTCCCAACCATTCCCAGGGTGCAACGCTGGCTGCTGTCAACCATTCCCAAGGTGCAACGCTAGCTGCCGTCTCTTCCGCGATGCCAACAACTGGAAGACCGATTGTGAAAGGTAGTTAATTTTGTGATGCAATCTGTGTATTTTCAATGATAGTGGTGTACATGTTTATACCTCTTTTAATCATTTGAAAGTATCATAACAATTACTTGATAATATATTCAAGGTTTGGTCAATGTACAGTCAAACCTGTGAACAAAGGCTACTCTTTGGAAATACAAAATGTGGCCTTTTTTGACACTTGGCCCTTATTTGGATTTTTTTCATTCTAAATAATCAGTGACAGTTATTAAATTCATAGGGTGGCCTTTATCCGGAGGTGGCCATGAACACAGGTTTGCCTGTACTTGTTTTTTGCATCAAATTGATTTATATGTCTTATGTTATATGTATGTACGAATCTGATCACTGTGTGTTTTCTTTAAGTATGTATGAATTTAAGATGGCATGAGAAATGAGAAAACTAATTTTGTGAATTGTTTTTTGAATATCGATTAAACTTACAGAAATAATGACAATTTGATAGCATTCTCACAGATGGTTTGTATGTAAATTCTAGGAAATGTGGTATCGGTGGCACCACCATTGTCTTCTCAAACCTCGTTACCCAAAGAACTAGGTCAGAGGGCGATAGTTGGTGGCAGTACGCCCGTCGTGTCGGCTGTTGATGTCGCTAAACTGATGCAGCGTCAACATATAAGTGCATCCCCTCACATGATAAGCCGTGGACAGACGAGCACACCATATGCCATTCCAATAACGGGTGTGTCTTCTTTATATGGTTGCCACATTCGTGATTGTTTCTTTGTCTCGTTTTATTTGTCTTGTTTTGACATGTGCATGACTAATCTAATGACTTGCATCATGTTCTGTGTGTGTTAATACCTCCAAATGGAGGTATTCCCTAAATTGTTTGTCCCATGTACAGTACAACCTCTCCAAAGCAACTCCCTTTGGCAGAAACAAAAATAATGTTGTTGTTGAGAGGTTGTTGCTGTAAAGAGGTTGAATTAGTTAAATCATGCAGTGGGAAAAATAATACTGTTGTTGAAGGGAGGTTGTTGCTCAAAAGAGGGCTGCTCTGTAGAGGTTGCACTGTGCCATTTTTTTGCTCATATTTTAAAGAAATCAAACGATTCTGCTCTCGTGTACTTCTCTGTGTATGGGCATTTGTCCATTAGTGATACATTTTCATTGTTGTTATTTTCAATTTCGGCAACTTTGTCAAATTTACCATTTTTCGGTCAAATTTTTTAAAGCAAATTATTTATTTAGCATGATGTATAAGTTAGAGTTTATTAAGAAAATTCTTCAGAACGAAGTAACTAAAGTGAGTGGAGCATAGTGAAGTAAGATGTTTATTCTGTTCTGAAGAATTTTCTGAATAAACTTAAATTTTGAAGAAAATTCTTCATGAATAATTTACCTTCTTCATGGATCGGAATTTAGAAAACTTGAAAAATGGAGCTATCTGATTGGCTTAAAATGTAGGACACACTAAATAAAAGAATATAAAAAGTTGCCTTCACTTTAGATCTCTTCTTATCTGCTTAGTAGATAAATATGTTGTTTAGGGGATGGTAAACCCTTTGATTAGCTTGGCTGTTTTGTGAAGGTTTGACTACATTTTTATATGTTGATGTTTGTGTTGATCTGATAAACCCATATCTGTATTACTTTTTTGTATGTTCGGTTTATGAATATATTATTAAATCGTACTTTTTCAAAATGATAAAATGAAGTTTAAATTGCTTTCTGTGTGATGTAGTCTAGTATGTGTCAAAAGTTGTTTTTTCATTATTTATTTGATTATTACCCCATTTATGTATGAATAATATGTTACTTATATTGTTGTAAATATGTTGTCATGTGAAGTATACGATGTTAAATTTAATATTACGAAATTATAAAAAAAAATTACAATGTGATATTTCAGGAAGAATACCAGTACAATCGAGCCCGGGTGTTGGTCCTCCGAACCCTGTTGCTGGTTCCAATCCGATGTATATTCAACAAATTGTCCCGGGAACCAATCCTAGAGGTATGTTTGAGTCTTACCTTGTTCACTGTGCTGGAAATTTCTACACAAACAGGTTTTTTTAGGAAATGGGGAAGAAACTGGGTGCTTGTAAAAGGGGGCAAAATTAGAAGAAAGAGGCAAATTTGGGGAATATTCACAATTCAAATAAAAGAAATATATTTTGTAGGGAAAAATAAAATTTATTTTTTAGGGGAAGATGCTGACTACCAGTGTCATTTTTAGCTCGGCTCGTTCCAAAGAAAAAATCAAGTTATTGTAATCACTGTGTTGTCAAGGGTCACAAGTTTTTATATAAATTTATATTAGAAAATATAAAAAAATCTTCTTGTATGAAAGCACTAGGTTTAGTGCTTAGATATTTAGCATTGAGCACCATCTAAGGACCCTCTAACAAGTGATAAAATAATGTCCCTGGGATCAAAATTGATCCTGCCCCAGGGGTCATTCATTATTTTTTTACTTAACTGCAGCACGAATTTAAATTAAAGTCATAAGTAACATAGCCATAACTTGTTTCTCAGGTGAGCATCACTGAGTCACTTGGCCCCCTTTGTTTCTTTAGATATTTGCTTGAAATAAATCTACTTAGATCATCATTTTTCCATGGCACTTATAAACTGAATGTTACTTTTAGGCTACAATCAGTTTCAACAGTTGACAGGTCTACAAGCCCAACAGAGAATGATGGATCCGCGTGTTGCTCGGGGACCTCTGGTTCAAACATCAATACAGAATCCAGGCTACAGTTCACGAAATCTCACACCACAGATAAATCTGAAGAGTAATTATCAGTTTCTTGTATTCGTATTGTGTATACTGACGGTAGTAATAGACTGGGTGGGGACGGGGCTCCATGGTCGAAAGGGGAGCTACATGACATAGAGGGGACCTCCATGTTCGTGAGGCGGCTCCATAACAATGAGAAGGGCTCCATGATCGAGAGGGGGCCTTCATGGTCTAGAGGGGCTTCCATGATTGAGAGGAGAGCACCATGGTCAACAGTGGGCATCCATGATCGAGAGGGGGCTCAATGGTGGAGAGGGGCTTCCATGTTCGAGATGGCGATCTTAAGATTGAGTTATTTGGGAGTGCATTTGGGACAAGTAAATTGTTAAGAGAATACCTGGTTTTCGAATAAAGCGGGTTTTGGATAAATTAGATTTACTGTTTTGGTGCATTCATTATTGGGAACTCTGATTAAGTCGCTCTTTAATGAGTAAACAATGATTGTCATGTGAGCGATATAGGGCCATCTTGGCCATCTTGTTTGTAAAAAAGCTGGTAAATAATTGTAATATTTTGTTATGTTTCAGATGGACCTGTCTCCCCGGGTGTACCTGTTTCCATGGTGACTGTTTCAAACAGTGGAAAACCGGAGAATATCAACTTAATGAAGTGGTTTGGTAATGATATGTTGAAAACTCAATTACCCACAATGCCGCCACTTCCAGTTCAAGGTCACGCTCAGCGTGTTCTCACCTTGGACGAGATTGAACGGATTTAAGCGTTATCATGTGATAGTCTTAGGTTTTCGTTCATTCAGATATATCTGTGTGTTAAGTGTGTTGACAGATACACGCATTTTTCAGGTTTCGTATCATCGATAATGACATTCTTCGGACACTTGTTTATTGACCATTTATTTCTGTGACCTATGTTGGATTTGGGAAGTGTAAATAAATGTGTATTGAAAGAAAAACAGTCTATGTGTTATAACTGTTACCTGTCTTGGAGTTGGAGTGGAACTTCTGCCAAATTGACACACTTACTGCATGCATGCATCTACTGTATATAGTTCTTAATAGGGCCATTTTAAAGAGACCAGACTATTTTGTGAGGATTGCATGCAAACTTGTGTTATGGTTCATCAACCGCATTATCAGATGAAGCAAATATTTATTACACTTGAGAAATTCTCAAAAACACAATAAGGTGATAAATATATGACTTAAACACCATACTTAGTTTGGTATCATAAAACTAAATCAACAAAATAATCATTACTGTATACAATATGAAGAACCATTTTGTAGTAATGGTCTACCTGGGTATATTGATGTATCTATTGCTGTGTATTATATAATTAATTGTGATTCTTTCATAATATGGTAAATGTTGTCTTGTGTTGTGTGGTGACATATGCTGAAGTTAAATGTTTACACAAGTCTCAGTACTGCTGGATTACAATAGTTAATGTATATTTTGTAGATAGGTTTTTTTTTGCAATAATAATTCTGATCATTTCTCCGTTTAATTTTTTAGTAGCCCTCAGCTGATGAGTGGCCCTTCGTCCATTACTGATAATTGACCCTTTATCAATAACTTACTACTTACCTTTGGATAGTTCCAGTTATATGGCCATTTGTCTATCATTTACTTTTACATTAGGAAAATTACTGATAATTGGCCATTTGTTACAAGAATAACTGATTTTTATCAATTGTCTATATTTGATGACTGTGTGTATATATCTACTGACCCTTTCTAAAGTTTCTTCACAAATACTCCCAGTTTTGTATCTACGTCTTACAAATTGGATGTTATAATTGGATGTTGAAAGCTGAGAGCAAAAAGCAAAATCTTTTAAAATATCACGTACCACTCCCAAGACATTTATCACGTAATATCGCAAATTGCGTATTAGACAAATCAGTCATATGTTAGTCAATAATAAATGGACATGTTTACATGATATATATTTTCGAGTGATTCAACAAGTTGTGATTTTTCTTTGTATGAAATTTGTTCACCACATTGAATGAGTCATCTTGAGTTTTGATCAAACAAATAATGATTTTACTGCTTTACTTGCCTGCAGCGTTATACAAAACTTATTTATTGGCTAAAATATTCAATTACCAAGTTTAGACTTGAGACTTCGAAAGGATAGTGTTTTCGATACAATACTTTAAACAGTAAATATGTGTTACGTACTGTCGTTCATAATATACAGTCATTCACTGATGAAACATTGGTTAAGTTTTATGTTTATTTCCTCAACAAAATCATGTCAAGTGTTGTGTTGAATAACTGGTAACACCAATCCTTGTAATGTCTGTATGAACCCAATGTTTGATTCAAACGGTGAAGCGAAACTGTTAATTACTTGAGAAAATATGGCATCTTTCAAACCTGGTGATATGAACATGTCGATAAATAAATGCAGGAATGCTTTATTCAGTAATACGGAAAATCTTGTTTCTTTCTCAAAAATTAGTTCATCATGGATCTGAGGTTATAAAACTTGAGATCAATATCCAATCTCAAATATCTGGGGTTTTTTTAGATTAATATCCAAACTCAAATATCTTATTTTTGTCCAGTATTTTTCTTAGTGAAGAATGATACACTATTTCACCAACACAATAGATTTCAATTTGTGAAAGAAACAGGTAGTGATTATGATAAAAAATACTTCGAGAATTGAAATGAGATTCTAGCTCAGAGACTGTTCTCAAGTTTTATTTCCTTGTGGTTTGGCAATCAGAGTTTGGTCTCTCGAGCTCAAATCTCAATTCCTTTCTCTAAGTATTTTTATTGAGATGATAGAACTGATTGATATTTGAACACATATTCTGATCAATTACGTTGTCAGGGTAATGCCACAGGTGTTTGGCACATTTTTATAAAGCCCCAACTGCTAGATATGTATGGGTAATGTACCAATAATATCATTATTGTCTAATCATATTCAATTTAGAAACACTAAGAGACGAAATTTAAGCTGGGAGACAGATCTCAAGTTTTATAAACTCAGGGTTTGGTATCCATGAAGCGTTGAAACTTTATTTTCCATATTTGTATCAAGATATTAACTCGATGTATATAGATAATATGTTATACACATTCTAATCTGAAGGGAGCATGGTGATTTCATTTATCAGTTGTTGAATTTTTTGTTCTGTTCTTTTTTATATGATTGCACCCCCTCCTTCTCTCCCAAGATGTGACAATTTGTATTCTGTTGCCTTGACATACTAAATAAGTAAATAGCAGTGGACCAAATTTTTTTTTTTTTCTCCTGTTTATATTGTATATATGTTACACATGTTTACCTGTTCTAGTTTTGTTCATTATCAGAGTACATATTGCTATAATTAGATAATTAATTAATTGTGTGTCGAGTGATTGCAATTTAATTTATATGCATGAGCCAGTCATATATATGTGTTATACTAAATATCGATGGTTCAACGCAACAGTGTCGTAACTCATATTGAAATAAGAACAAGTTATGACAGTGTTGCGCTGAGCCCTCGATATGTTCTCGAAATTGATTTGTTTTCTCTTCGTCGAGTGATTATTTGATTGTAAGAAAAGTCTTAAAGTTCTGTAACAATTAAAAAGAACAAGTGTCCTTTTTGTTACTTTTTTCTCTTTGTGGTATTATTTTTTGTTGCTTTTGGGTCATTTGCTCATTTTTATTTTTTGTATATATATGTGTGTGTGTAAATATTTATTGACTATTTTTGTCCTGAGATTTGAATTCTATGATAAGTGCTATTCAACTAGGAAGTTAATTCTGTTTATTTACTTTATGATTATATAAAAATGGCCCCTTATGACCCCTTAAGGGTCTGTCTATTTTATCATTCACATCAAGGTTAAGACAATAATTCATAAAAGTTGTTAATTATAATAAAAAGGGAGAAGTACTTACCATGTTATACCCTGAGGCTTTTTCCTTGTGAGACTGGACTGGAGAATTATTGTAAATGGACACTTTTTGACAAATTCAAATTAAATAAACATGACATTTTACTTTTAATGTTATGATAGATTTGACACCTGGAGATTTCAGTTTTGATTTGTTCAGAGCATATTAGCCCAAGGCTGAGACTCGGCAGTTCAAAATAATTGTAGGAAGTGAGTCCATACATCGTTTGTTTTATAATTAAAGTTACATAAACCTTATCATGTAGATTTGGGCTAAATAACCTATGTTTGTAAAAATTATATATCATGTCTGTACGTCTATGCTACAGAATGTGTAGAAAATACAAAATGGTTCAGTTTTTTTTCTCCCCCATGAAATTTGGAAACTTTTTGTTCCTGATAACGATTGTGACACATTTTCCCCATATATGTGCTACATTTTTCTTTGAAATTTGTCTTATTTTCTCTGTGTGAATTCAGTTACTCATATAAGACAAACATAATCATGTTTGGTATATAAATAGATATAAACTGACAGTGATTCAGATATTTAGATTATAGATTTTATTATCCACCATTGAGTTTAACCTGCAGCTAGTTAACTATAATCAAACCTGTAAACAAAGCCCTACCTTAGGAAAGACACAGAGTGACCTTTATTTGGAGGTAGTGACCGCTAACACAGGTTTGACTCTGTGTGTAATCTTTGTTTGATATGTCAGTAAATTGTACATCAGAATTCACATATCAAAAACAACTGGAGAAGAAGAATTTGGTTACAATATCATTTTTTACCCTTTGATGTAAAATTTAGATATTTTTATTAAAAAATGATGGCTTTAATGTATCATTGAAAGTTTAATATAAATCTAATTATTTTCGTTAGTTTAAAATGGTTGAAGAAAGAGGTATGCTTTGAGTTTATGTAACAAGACTGTTTTCATTGTTATTTATTGTAGACATTGGTCAGTTCTTCTATGTCATTCACAGTGTCTGTTTAGATAATTCATTGGTGTATTCAAATTAATTACAAGTTAAACTTGTTGGAAAGCAAAATGCTGTTCTTCGATTTCATTTCTTTTGGTGTTTTCAAAAAAAAAATTTTCAGTTTTATCTATATTTTGAGTAAAAATTCAGGGAAGAAAAATTAATCATGTTGATTGATAAGTGTCGACATTGTATAAGACTTTGGTGTTAACTGTTTGTTGTTTAGAACTTAGAAAAAACTACATTATAATATATTCAACCTTAGCAATGACATTATTTTATTTCCTCTATGATGAATAAATATGTTTAAATCACTTCTCTATATTTGCAGTATATGCTTGTGTTATGTATTAGTGAAAACACGATTGACTTACCACCGTATACTCCCCAAAGAAAGCTTATCCCCTAATTGACGACCCTACATTATTTTTGGTTAAAATTAAGACATTTATTGATACTGTAAACCTTAATAAACACTGCATAGCTCAATATAAACCGTTCTTGCTGATTTATGATGTAGGTAAAAAAACTCATCATCTTAATAGCCTCCCTTTGGAAAATGTTAAGCCCCTGGGCCTTTATTAGGAATTTTAGGGTAAATTTTTGATTGGCAATAAACATCCTTACAACGGTACAAAAGGTGTGCTAGGGTTTCTCTTAAATCACCCAAGAATTTAACGGAAGGAAAAAAGGTCTGTTGAACTAAACACTACATACAGGGAGCTTTTATTTGGGTATATATGGTGTTTGTTGTGCAAATATATTATTATATAGTGCTTATACTCATACATCAGAACTAACATTGGTCTAGTCCTTGTTTTTCTATGGTGATGCTTAGTGTTGCTTAGTTCTTTATTCTTAACAATTTCAAAATAAAATCATAACAACTATTTACAAAGGTTGTATATACAGTTTTTGGGCATTATTGTTAATAATCTTTCGTACAGATCTAGTTGGTCTGTTGAGGTATAGAAAAAAAACTAGAAATTTAAGAATTTTGGTAAATTCTAAGTTTTCGAATTAAGTTTTTTTTCTATTTTCTTTCTTTTTTTTTCTTTTTTTTAAAATTTATTATGAATTTAATGGGAGTGAGTCAAATTGACTTAAATTTAATGGCTGGCAAGTTTAGTATCATATTTGTAGTCCGTCAAGCACTCATCTTATGTCTTTGAATGGTCTATTGAGTTACATTGGATTGGAATTGTTTCATTAATTAATAAATGTCGGATTAGATGATTTCTGAAGGAAAACTTTATTTATATGAATGTTATGTGTTCATTGTATATATTTGTTGTATATAAATATGTTCCTATATTTTATCTTAGTATAAAAAACTCCAGGACCTATTGGTCTCTTTGTGGCGGCACCTTGTATATAACGCTTAACTATGATTGATTTTGTGTTTTCCTTATTTCCAAACCATGTCCATATTAGGTAGACATGCTTGACCCTCTTGTAACATGAATACTTAAATTAAAACAGCTACTACCACAATGATACTTATAGATTTAATGAATGGCAAGAATATTACGATCATGTATCCAGGTCTATGCCTAATTACTGGTATCTATTATTATAACCCCACCCACTATCAGTGGTTGGGGCTATACTGAAATCACAAAAAATGTCCCTTCCTGTAGCGTCACATTTCTTGTTAAGGCTCTAACGTTGTTTATTGATGGATTTCAAAATAACTTGGTATGGTTGTTCACCTACAGTAGGCGGTGTTTAGTGCGTAAGATTCAGACCTGTACCTCTGAGGTCAAGTTCCCACTTGTAGGTCAAATTTGGAGTTGGCTTTGTCTGGGCTCGTGTGTTGCATGCAAAACTCAGGGCAGTAGCTATAAGGTCACACTTGAAGGTCAAAGGACAACAAATATGGGTGGTAACCTGAACACGTCCGTGTCAAAGCAACGTTTGGGGGGTATTCATCACATCTGTGACAAGCTCTAGATTTCATCTTATCTTAACTGCGTCTGATTTTATGAAACTTGGTCTTGTAAAAATGGAGTTTTTTTCAGCTCCTTTTGAGATGGCTTCTTAGATGATGTGCTGATAATGTTTGAAGTTTGTTTAGTTAACAGTGCTTTAAAAGCAAGACATGTTGGACTCTAAGCATTTACCTATTAATACTGTTGACTATCATTTTATGTATATTGCGTTAGTCCATTTTCATTCTTGTTTTTGTAAATATATTATTTGTACACCCTTGTGTGTCAGACAACCTTTTGCTGTAGATGTGTGGCTATATGAAGTTTGAAAGAATGATTTGCTTTTGTCTAACACCTATCTATAGAAAAAATATTTTGTGATTTTTTTTTTTTGGAAAAATCATTCTTTGTGAATTTACTGTAAATATATTTCATATTTTTTCTTCTTATTTTCTTATTCTTGAAATTTTGATTATTGTAAAATGTTTTTGAAATTGCATCATCATGGTAACTGATGTACAGTGTTTATGTTGTTGTTATTATTACAAGTTACATATGTCATATAATTAAAATGTATATATAATGTCTAATCATATAATTATATAATTGTCATGAATATTGAATATAATCTACTTATGAAGTAGGTATCGATGTGTATTTTAATTGTTGTGCAGCTAACTGTCATGTACATTTTGTACCGTGTTTTTTTTCCGATTTATTTCATAATACATTCTTTTGCTGTATAATATTTACATTTTCTGCCAGACTACACTACATGATTAAAGTCCTGTCTTTACTATATCCCCCTCTCACATTAAATGCATTAAATCCAAGAAGATTATTTTTTCTCTTCCTCGTCCCCCGCTCACCTCCCTGCTTTCTGGGAGACTGCTTTTTGTTCATAATCAAAGCTAGCTTCACCTACAGACAAACCTGTGTAAGCGTCAACCTCAAATAAAGGCCACCTTGTGAATAAAGGCCATTATTTTAAAAACTGTAATTGATTATTAGAACAAAATAACCTGAATAAAGGTCACCTGTCAATAAAGGCCACATTATGTCTTTGAGTTTCCTAAGGGTGGCCTTTGTTCACAGGTTTGACAGTATATAATTTCTTGATAGAATCAATGTATATTACCAGATTTAAAGAAAATATACTACATTTAATAACTCTCTGTTTTTTTGTCTTCTTAGTATAGCTAGCAGTTTTGAATGCTTTTTTCAAAATTTGTTTTCTTGATAAATCAGCGGTTTGTAAATTATAATGTTCACTCTATGTTCAATTCTCTTCCTTTGATTTTTAAAATGGGGTTGTCTAGATCGAAATGTTGCTTTAGATATCATTTAAATATTGCCACTTACCATACTTCTTTATTGACAGGAATTTATTTTATTTTGGGGCATTTTTTCCATTATTGTAACATTGTAATTATCTCTATTAAATTCATAGTACATCTAGAATCTGTTTCTTCTTTTTCGTTACATTGTGTGAAGTGCTTTTTCCTTCAAAGTAATCTGATATGAGTTCTAACGAATATTGTCATATTATTGTTGTTTTTTCTGGTTTTTTTTTTTTTTGCTTGTTTATTTCACACAGTTGTATTTGTAAATAGTTACATTGTATATTTGGTAGTGACTGGTTTTCTGTACAGTTTTTCTTGTTCCAATTTTTGAATTGTTTAAATCTTGTATGATGTTATATATAGCACTATGATGTAATTTTCCAATCTTGTGCAGTAGAGGTCTGGCTTCAGTACCATGGTAGTCTAGTTTGGATGCTTGCCAGATCTCTGGTGCATTGGATTGGAATTTGAAGTTCACATTGTTTCATGTATATGTCTGTCTTAAAAGTTATATCAAATTTGTGAGGTAGATTTATGTTGTAAGCATTTTATATGTGATTCTTTGAAACTAATGCATATTGTATTACATTATTAGAAATTATTTGTATAATGAGTTAATTGTATATCAATGTTTAACAATTATCAATAAGGAGCTCATAAAATTATACTTGTACTTCAATAATAATTATTATATAAAGTTATCATTAAATAAATGATGGGTATGTAGATGATGTGTTTGATTCTGGGTATCTAGTACTTGAATGAATTTTACTAAAAATTCAGCTTCAAGTTTCTTGACTTCTTTTCACTGGGATCATGGGTCAATGAAATGTCTTGTATGCAATGAAAAGACCACATCTAACCTAAAAGCTAGCTGATGCAGTTTCCTCTTATTTTTTTCTGTCCAGTGATTTTGAATTTTGTTAAATGGTAACATTTTCATTTTATTTAATGAACAACAGCATATGCAAGCAAGTCTATAATGAGACACTTTTATAGAAATGAGAAAGAATTCTATAAAGTATAATATCTGAGGTATTGGTCTACTTTAGTATTGTTTGATAGAATTAGCTGATTTTCTATGAAAATATTAACACATACCATAATTTTATTTTATTTTTTTTACATTTCTACTTTTCAACCGTTCGTAATTCGTAGTCTTATTGAATGCCAGTTCTGTTAGATGATCCTTCAAGGTCATCTCATTTAATTAACATTGGTGAGGTCAAGGTCGTTTCCTTGGTAACAGGATTGGTCATGTGATCGAGAAGGTTAACTAACTGAAGAAAAGGGTTATCCTAAGATCCAGATACCCTTGTTTGACCTCCTGGTTCCCTACATTCAACAGTGATGTACAGTTCAACTTTCTGTGAATTCTGGTTTTCAGAGAACTTTTGATAAATTCCAAAAATGATGGGATATTCAGAGAATTCCAGATTTCTGAGAGTCTGGTTTTCAGGGCTTTAAATGCATTTTGTTATATAATACATAAATATACAATACAGACTTCATTTATCCTTTTTTCTGAAAAATAAAATCCCTGAAGACGTATTAATAAGATCTTGAAATTTTGTATAGTTTGTCAGAATTGTTTAGCATTTTTTTTTGTAGAATTGTTTTACTTCTGTGCAGGAGATAACAGTATTGTAATATATGTCTTGTGTTTAGTTGTAGTTTACTATACATGTACGTTGTGTTATTCTAAACATCCGTTGACGTTGTGTAATATTGGGTGAAAAATATTTAGCATACAAAATGGGGGCTATCTTGCTGTTCATGAAATATTTTATTAATTTTCATTTCACTAAATGTTATATCTTCTTTGTATCTTCAAATCCATTTATTGGTTTATTCAACAGATTCTCTATTGCTATACTGAGTCTTGTATAAAGCTCTGTTCATTATTGTCATCAAACATCCATTTCATCCTTGACTGTGGTCTGAGGTCATATTCTAAAGTCTCCAAATCCAGGCATCTGATTGGTTCAGACATTTTTTAACTGACCAATCAAATTGCTTTATTTTATCATTTACAAATTAAGTAGTTATGACCTCATTCGGAATGTTTGCTCTGTTTGGAGGTTTGGTTTTTACCTCGATTGGCGTGTTCATTTATTTCACCGAATATAAAACAGTATCTTCAAATTTGTATGCTAAGTTCGCCCAGTGTTTCAAATGTCAGCCTGTATAAACTATGATAAGTCGGGGATATAGTCTTAAAGTAATGTTATAGTAAACCATGTGTCACTTGGTGGGTGCCAAGTTGATCTTGCAAGCATTAAAACGTGTTTGTTTCTCTCTTTCAGTTTCTTTGTTAAATGTTCATTTATGATCAATTTGGCAGTGCTTTGAAATTGATTAAACTGTGCAGTTTACTCGAATGTGTTCTGTTGTGTTTTATGCTTCCAGTATATTTAAATCAACATGGCTGACCCAGATATAGTGCAACCTCTCCAAAGCAACACCCTTTGGGAGTAGCAAAATTATGTTGTTTTTGAGAGGTTGTTGCTCTAGAGAGGTTAAATTTATAGTTAAATCATGCAGTGGGAAAATCACGCTGTTGTTGATGGGAGGTTATTGTTCAAGAGAGGGCCGCTATGGAGTGGTTGTACTATACATGTATTATCAAATAGCAAGGGCTCTATATGGGTCTCTTGGAGCATATCCTTCGATATGAAAAGAAGTAAATAGAAAACTGGCCAATTGAAAATATTTATGTACAGTGTTATTCTTTGATTCACTGAAGTCTAGTTGCATGAAAGGTGTAGCAAAGACATGACCATGTTTACGAGACAGGAGCCCACCGCGCCCAGTCTCGATGTAGGAAATATTGTATACCCACCTCCGTGGTCGAGTGGTTAAGGTCGCTGACTTCAAATCACTAACCTTTCACTGATAGAGGGTCGTGGGTTCGAGCCCAGCTACCGACCATGTCTCTTTATGTGAGAAAGTAGGCTGTTGCATATGGAAGGTGTGAGTCTAGTACTGGTTCTTCCCAGAAAGGTGAACTGTCCGCCTCATATGACTGACTGTAGAATAATATAAGGGCGTAAAGCATACAAACGAAATATTGTTCAAAGTTTGGAAGTGGTGGTCTACCAGTGTCTGAAAGCAATAATTGATCAGTTAAACTAACAACGAAGGTTGGGCATTAGATGAAACAAACTTAAACAGATGCAAACGTAAATAAGGAGGATGAGCCATTATATTAGTACTGGATGGTAGAATAAATCTCGAGACACCTGAAGATGGCAGTGACTTCACACCATTAGAACATGTATTGTACTTTTGAAAGCATTGTGTTTGTTCTGTGAGTCAAAAAATATGTTAACCAACAAATAATTGATAGTACGAACTGGAAAGATGGTATCTTTCAATATCACGTGAACGCGCTGATTCAGTTGGTATGTATAACCTCTATGAAAACCGGGCCGGACCAAAAGTAAGATTTCTAAGGACTCCGGTTTTTTAGAGAACTTTAGATAAATTCTGAAAAAATGGGCCTTAAAAATTGTCCAATTTTCATGGAATTCCGGTTTTCAGACAGTCCCGGATTTCACGGATTTATATGCATTCATTGAGATAGCATTACCTATTTTTCAAGATCTGGCGATTATATTATGAGTATTTAAATGTTGTGTTTATTTTCATCAATATTTGCTTAAGGCTATTTGATAGGTAAAAGGTATATCTATACTTTCGGTCATGCAGGAATATAAAATACTTTACATACACTACACATAAGTTTGAACTCTGTTCTTTATTTTTATACTCACTGAACTATCCCTAAAGATATTTGTCAATGATATAAAAAACATAAGAAATTTGAATATACATGTACTTAAAATTGTATACTAGTATTATGTAAGATTGTCATGGAAAATTTCAATCTCGGAAAATTTCTTGTTGAAGGGTTTATGAAATCGGACGTAAATTGATCCTTGTAGGTTAAATTTATGCCACAGAACAATGAACCCTTCTTAGATTTTGTCTAATTAAGGTAATACCCCCTTATTTGCCATGCGTAGACTGTTTTCTTTCTGTCCGACATGCCACCATGGCAACTACATATTAAATGTTCCTAAATATCTACATTACATGTACATCAAACTAATCACCTTTCAAACAACTAGTACATGAAAAAATGCATTTTTTTCATTTTCAGTCAAAATGTTCATTCTGTTACCATGGCAACACTTCCCATAATAGAGAATTAGAAATTGTGTTTTCTTCAAATACTGTGAATGGAGAACATATAATGTGATTTTGGACTTATTTTGCAACAGGGCCATTTTTTGCCCTTAGTGAAACTACACCTTTTATCTGTTAACAGTCATTTTGAAAAGGCTTCATTTCCTCAAACTTTGGGGAGGGGTTGTATAAGAAAATATAGCTATGTTATGGATTGTTACTGTTCCTTGGCCTCTGACATTAAAGAACAGCTTCCTGTCTTCTTGTCTGGGCAGTCGGGGGTCATCAAAGTCCAAGCTTTAAGCTGATGTGTCCAGAATGCTGTTACCGAATATTTACAACTGTCAAACTCGACCAAACTAACGATACACATAAGGCCACGTATGAAAATTCAATTTTCAGCTTGAAATCTTGATGTTTTGACATGAATCGGAAGTAAAATGATGAAATGTTGAAGCCCCCGAGCAGAAGCTATAAAACCTCGGTCCTCATTGCAATGAACGGCAAACATTGGACTTGTAAACTCTAGGTAGGTCGTGCATCCGCAGCTCTTGAATTTACTGAACAATAAAACAAATGTTGTTTATTTATTACTTGATATCATATGCATAACAACAATTGTGCGATTTGGTATCATAAAATTTAATAAAATTCAAAGTTTTAGTGATTTTTTTAATTATCAACTTATTTTCTTCTTCGTAAAAGGCAAACAGATCGAATGAGTGTGACAGGACCTTTGATACATTGATACATTTGTAAATTAAATAATTACGCATGAAAAAAGTAATGATTTGGATGTAAAATGTGATTTTTTTTATTCCAGATATGAAATTAGCCGTTATAATTCTCGGAGCCGTCGTGGCCACGGCCATGGCCGAACACAGAGATGGTAAGCATAGTTTTAGTTTCTATCCAGATTTTAAAAAGAAATTTTAAAAAGTTTGAATATAAGTCTAGCTTGTCATAGGTCGCCACTCGCTCAGTGCGCATGATTTTTTTATACGGACCAAATTACTACATTTTTCTACATCCGCCATGCAATTGTCAAACTAGTTCACGTTCCATGTTGCAGTACATGTTTCCTTGAGTACTTTCTGTACTTTGATTTCATTTGTGTAAATCAGCCCCAACTATCATTTTTGTTTTCTTTAAAATGAGAAACTTTTGTTAACTGAGATTTTGCTTTCACTTATCGAGCTATTTTAATTAAATGTCCTGACAAATAATTTTAAATCAATCAAAATCGCTGGAAAGATGGTGAAATTGTATTTTGGTGTGAATAAAATAAATTACGCCATTTTGGACATAAGCAGTATCTGACCAATTGTTTTTTATGGTCAATGTGAAAAGATATGTATTTATTTGCTTTAATTTGAATTTTTGAAAATATGTTTTCAAAATTTATTCGTTATACAATGTTTTAGTGGCGGCGTGTTGTTAGGCGCGCACGTGAGCCTGTGTACATGAGACTTACAGCCCAGAGGCAAACTGGGAACCGGAAGACAAGTTTATTTCCTTAAGTTTGACTGACGTATATGTTCTAAACGACCAGTCTTATGAGGTTTAAGCAGTAATGTTCAAAAACGCCGCCAGCAAAATCGAACATGTAGAAAATTGGAGACAGTAAATAAATATATTTGACAACCGCTAATTGATATAAAGATTTAATTAGTCAATCTTGTCACGAACATTTAAAAAAATACTATTCTCCTTAAATTTCATATGATGGAATTAATTAGACATATCACGCGGAATGATATGCGGTTCATATTTGACAAGCTTGTATTTATTGGCATTTTGATAGCAATTCATGCAATGCATGAATTATAAAAAAATATATACCTCAGTCTGGGAAGATTCAATAGGAATTCCAACTAAGGGGTCCATTCAATTTTAACGAAAAGCTAAAACCATCAAACAGGATAGACAGGCGATTTATGATGTAATAATTTATTTACTTCTTTATTTCGTTTTTTAACGGCCCATTAGACAGTTATGGTAATTTCAGAACCGTCCCAGAGAGAGGGGAGATAAGATACAGGAAACTGGGCATTTATATCTCTACTCTAATCCAGTAGTTTTTCCCGGTTCTTTATCGTGCCCGGTGTAATGCACCGATACACGCCAAGTCATTTTTCCTTTGATTTTCAAGACACAGTACTTTGCCCGGTAGTTGCAATGGTGACACCGAAAAAGCGTCCCTGAGAAATTCTAAAAGCGGAGCCGAGACTAGAAACCAAAACCTTTCGTTTAGTAGTCCAGCGCGTTAGATCATCCATTTGTTTTAATAACAAACAGACTTAGAAACAAGCGGGCGCCATCTTGGATTCTATTTATAGTAACTCATTTGCATACTAAATATGATTATTTATATTTTAGGTCCCTCCATCCCAAACATGCCCGATTTAAACAAATTAAACAATTTGAACGGAGGAAAGATGCCTGAGATCCCACCAGGTATGAAACTTGAAGACTTGAAGGACGCTTTCTACAACATGCCACCAACAATGAAGGACAGACTTAACGAAATGGCACAATGTAAGTTCTACTTGATGTTTTGATCAGTATCATTCTCTTTACTAGATGGACTTTCAATTCAATAGACATGTCAACTAAAACTGGTTGGAAAACTAAATATCATTGACGCTGTTTCTGCCGCCGTCGGCACTGCAACTGCTCCTGATGGTGATGGTGATAATGATGATGATGAAGATGCTGCATGTAATCTGGCTTAACACTAACATTGATAATTCTTTTGTCTTTTGCCTGTAAGATCACAATTACTTGTTCTTACCGTTTCAATCTTCCTTTGGCGCAAAAAAATGCATTTCATTTAATTGATAAAGAAGAATTCACTTTCGTTTGAAATGATTACTAATTGATGATTTCTTGTTACAGCTTTCGGTATGCAACTCGATGATGTTGAAGATGCTTTGAATAACCCACCAGAGAAACTCAAGGACTACTTTGAGAAGAATGGTGAGTACTTTAACAATCTTAGTGACAAGTATGACTTTATATTTGGAGAGATTTATCAGAGTTGTCTTTTCGTCATTGCATTTAAAACAATAGTAAAATAATGCTTTTTATTTTTTACGGAAGCGATATTGTCTTACAATGAGAAATGGTAAATAAAAGCTAGCGAAGAACGCGATCACAATAATGCTTCTCCTTTCTATATATGTGCGTATGAAATCTAGTTTGATCAACAGTTTTAAAATTGTATCTAGTTAATAAAAATGGAAGGAATCTTTCGAGATTTTTTAAACATTTAGCGATTTAAGACTTAAGTACACTTTGGTATTTTATTAAGAGTACCGCAAGGAAAAGGTAGTTGGATTTTTAGCAAAATGCCTGTGCTATGTTACGCTATCAAGTAAAACAATTCTTAAAGACGTTGATAAATTCATACAGAATCCTTCTTTACATGATTCGCATAGTTAGACAATATTGCTTTATTTTGCTTAATACTTGACGTAGATATAGACAAAACTGTGCTAATGACCATCTGTGAATACAGCCCCCTTTTTAAAAAATCAGTTCTTTATTTTCAATATAAGTCTGAATTCTTATTCTGGACCATTTCCAATAATGACATTTTAATTTCATGCGAGGGTAGTCTTATGTCCATGTTTGTCTATATTTACATATATTAGGCTAAGGATAAAAAGTCATGTTGACGGTTACTCGACACTTGCCCAGAAAAAGTAAGGTGGAAAGAGCGCTAAACTTTCTCTTTTTCAAAACATACCTTTCGTATTCTATGTGTATGATTCGTCCTCAAATATGTTCGTTCTTTTGATTTAGCTGTTTGAAACTTAATGGTGGGCGCCAAAAATAAAGTCTGACGTGTAACCGTTAACTTCTTTTCTTTTCCTTGCCTTAGTGTAACGTATTACAAAAGTTTGGTTATATTTACGTGAAATTTATGCTTTGTACCACTAGGCCTTCAAAACCTTGATACTAGTTTTTGATTTTTTGTCTCATTATTTGGTACAAGGAGATTAATCAGTTTGTTATCGTAATTTGTTTCAGAAAAGAAAGGCAAAGGCAAAAAGTCCAATGAACAGAAATGGGAGTTATAGATATATTTCATCTTGTATTTAAATGTAAATAGTTGTTTATTTATTCTAAATAAATAGTCATTGAACTAACTCTGAAGTTTGTGTTTTTTGTAGATCCAAGTAAGGCAATGTGCTGTCATGGTTACCAAACATCACCTTGCAACATGGAGCATTTCCATTGGCTGATTATTTTATTTGATTATTTTAGCTTAGTTAGTTTTAATATTTGTTTAATCAAATTCGCCAATTAATGTCAGACCCTGCATTTACGTAACTTTCCATGTAGTAATCGGACGATTCAAAATATGTTGATATGTTGCCTTATTTCTTTTATTCCGATTGTCTGAAGCAATTGGCGAATTCTTGATTAAACAAATGCTATGACAGAGCTTACAATTACATATTTATTATAACACAATAGAAAAGCATACATACCAGAACATCGATGTAGTAAAAGAAAACACCATTTGAAATTCGGATAAACTAATTGATAATTTCATTGCACAAGACGTACACCATTTAACGTATGAAGTTCAAGCATATGAGCTTATGTTTCCTTGATTGTATAGATCTAATGTCATCATTTACAATGAATTCAACAATTCTCTTCTTGGAGTATTAAGACTTCTTTATTATTCATCATTGTCTTGACATTAAAATAATGACTAGTTTTCGAAATACATATCTAATAATGATTCATGAATTACAGGGCAGTCTATGTATAACATAATTAAATCTACAGAAAATCATAGAATCTCACTTTGACTGTCAAGTGGTCGTTAATAAGTTGGGGGGGGGGGGGTAATAAACATATAACACAAGAATCTCATTAAAATTACGACTGATACAGCACTGATGATGAGCATAACAACCATTAACAGAATCATGCTTAATGAAACCGCATTTTATTACAGTAAAAACATACTATCAGTGAATACGCCATTTCTATACAGCAAGAGGAGCATGACGCAACACCGCTAGCTGGGCTGCCACATTTTTTAACCTCGTTGGCGTTTAGAGAAAAGTTAACATAATGACATATATGAAAGAAATATCTCAATTTTATTCTAGGTGACAAGGCTGATGGCACCTTCGAGGTCCCAATCGTTGGTGGTAATAAAGAACAAGGTAAGCGAAGTTATTTGTCCGTATTAAACATAACGTCATTTACGGCAACCTTCTCTTATTTTACCTTTGAGAAAAATGTTAAGAGAGCCTTATCTTCATAGATGTATTACGGAAACCTACCGGTTCTTTATTTTTACAATTCTGCGATCAACTTACATAAAACATTGGGGCCTCTTGCTATGTCCGGATTTACTAAAACTATTGTTAAATATAGTCTATTTGAAATTTGCACACATTTTACTTTAAGCGGTGTCCGTAGAACTAAATAGATGGCTAACTTTAAACATTATTGTTTAGATATATATACGGACAAAATTATGAAGAACTTCGACCCCGGTATGTTGAAAGACATCGTTAACAATGTTGATATTAGTGGTATGATGAAAAACATGGACATGGGAGCCATGAACGACATGATGAAGAACGTTGATATTGGCAGCTTGATGAAGAATTTAGATATGGGCGACATGATGAAGAATGTTGAATCTGTCATGAAAAACACCGACATGGGTGCTTTGAGCGATATCATGAAGAACATGGATGTCGATAGTATGATGAAGAACATGGATATCGGTAGCATGATGGAAAATATGGATATGGGCGCCATGGGTGACATCATGAAGAATGTTGATATTGGCGGTATGATGAAGAATATGGATATTGGCGGTATGATGAAGAATATGGATATTGGCGGTATGATGGAAAATATGGATATGGGTGCCATGGGAAACATCATGAAGAATATGGATATTGGCGGTATGATGGAAAATATGGATATGGGTTCCATGGGAAACATCATGAAGAATATGGATATTGGCGGTATGATGAAGAATATGGATATTGGCGGTATGATGAAGAATATGGATATGGGCGCCATGGGCGACATCATGAAGAATGTTGATATTGGAGGTATGATGAAGAATATGGATATGGGCGCCATGGGCGACATCATGAAGAATGTTGATATTGGAGGTATGATGAAGAATATGGATATGGGTGCTATGGGAGATATGATGAAGAATGTCGATATTGGAGGTATGATGAAGAATATGGATATGGGTGCTATGGGAGATATAATGAAGAATGTTGATATTGGAGGTATAATGAAAAATATGGATATGGGTGCTATGGGAGACATCATGAAGAATGTTGATATCGGAAGCATAATGAAAAATATGGATATGGGCGCCATTAGTGGTATGATGAAGAATATGGATGTCAATGGCATCCTCAAGGGTATGGACCTTGGACCAATGGGCGATATCTTGAAGAATTTTGATATTGGTTCCATGATGAAGAACATTGACATCGGATCCATCTCTGGTATGTTTACAATGTTTTTTTCTTAACCTAAATTTAATTGAACTAATTATTTGTTCGCGTATATTGACAACAGTGGTTTGGTGACATACCTGATTAAATTATCCATTCTGAACCATTATCATTTGTACATTGCCTTGAAAATATCATTCGTGAATTCCAGGTATGGTGAAGAATTTCGATCTTGGATCTATGATGGGTATGATGAAGACCTTTGACGTTGGTTCAATCATGGGTGGTCGTCCATTCAAACTTGAAACCATTCTTGACTTGAAAGACACTGCTTGGGAATACCTCGAGAAGAAGGGAGTACCAGGTAATATATTGACGCTTTGATTGCCATTCATGAAATTATTCCAAAATGTATATTTTTCATCAAAAACATTATATTTGCTTACTGATAGATAACCACGATCTTCTAAATGGTTATTGCATAACTAAGCAGTTTGTTGTGTACCATTCTGAAAAAAAACATCTACTATCATTCACTGTAATTCCTTGTACATGTACACATGTATTATATTATTTCTTTCATCCACTTACAGTCGATGATCCAATGGAGTTCCTTAACTTTGTTCACGAGAAATTGAAGGGCCTTAATCTCCCAGAAGGTGTTGACCCAACTGCCATTCTCAACATGGTTCACGGACAACTTGAAGCTATGGGATTCCCAGGTATGAATCGATTAACATTACTGACAAGAAAATATCAGTAAATTTCATCTTCATTTTTCGAAATTCTTGTATTCGACTTTTTATACTTTTCCAAATAATTGTTGTTTTTCTGTTACATCTAGAAGCTCGTCGACTGTATGTGGTTTAAACTATAATAATGGTATATATTCCACTACACCTACTGTTCTCCTTTGCATCATTAATTTCAAATTGATCTTTTCTTTTCCAGAGGACAAAACACAAATCAAGGATTGGTTGTTCGAGCAAGCTGGTCTCTCTGGCATCAAGGACATTTCCGAACTTAGTAAGTTGATTTTGATTCACGATTGAGACTCGATCTCATTCAGTATGCGGACCGTCAATGGTTTGATAATACGTTATTTGGCCGAGATGTTATTAACGAAAAAGAAACAATTCATGTTTGGTCCTAAATTATTTTACATGCCTAAAGTAGATTCCCTTTAATATTTATTAGAGCAATCACTTATCAATATAGTATTGTCTGTTTGTTTTCTTATTTTAAGTGTCTAAGAAATTATCAAAACTGTTTCAAAACTGTTTTCTAAATTGTGAATGCATCATTAATATATTTCACCTAGTATGTTCAAAGTGCTGTCATGTAAAGACAATCTATTCACAAAAAGATGTACATTTTTGCAGAGAACCCAGACGTATTGGCCAATGTTATGATGAAGAAAGCATACAAAATGTTAGGAATTGACGAGAAGGAAGACCCCCATGTAGTTAAGGATAGAATCATGGAACAGCTCACTGAAGAAGCCAACAAATTTGGCGCCACCGTTTCAAAAGGTATTCTTAAACACATTAGTAATCAATTATATCTTTTTAAGCTGAGTATGTTATAGAATTTTAAGAAATTACAGCAAACTGAGCCCTTTTGTAGGACTTTAGCGTTTGATAAAACATGTTTTTTTTAAAAAATGGATCAGATCAGAAAAATTTGAGATTACTACTATTTAGATTATTATACCATTGGTTTATTTATATATTATCATTTTTTCCACAGACTCCTCACCTGAAGATATCATGAAGGAGATGGACAAATTCCTTACTAAACAACTCAACGACTTGGTCGGTATCAAGGCAACAGCTTTCAGACCAGGATCTATCCAACAAGCCGCCATGGAGAAACTCACCGCTTTCGGTATCCCAGTCCGTAAGTACATTAAGATCGTCTGAGATCTTCCTTCGTTTATTGGCTTTAGAAGAATATTGATCACGTGTTTCGTTTCATAGTGGCGCAATCAAAACTAAAGCACTATTCATTTATATTCTATTATGTGCTGTCACTTTCTTGGAATGTTAAAAAAAAAACTATTTCGCATCTACGTGTTTTTGCCTATATGCGATGTCTCTTGCCTTGAAGGTATACATCTCATTTTGAAACATAAAAGACAGTCATTCTTCCATGGAAATTAAAGAAACGTTGCCTAATTGTTCGTTGTTTTTCTTTACAGACGATTTTGGCGCCATGAAGAAATACGTCATGAATTCCGTTATGAAGAATCTGATGAAATCAGGTAAATTCAAGACCCAACACAGCGAATTATAGAACTCCAGCATTCTGTAGTTAATGAGATAATTGTGACGTCATAATACTTAAACTAAATCATGCCAAATAATGTTTTCTACATGTAAAGTGCTTAAACTACTACAAATATTCGAATTATCGGACGTGACTATGTTTTATTTTGGAAAGAAACACTTAACATAATGTATTCCCACTGAACATTGGTTAAGAGCATATTTCTTGGAAATTAAAATACGATTTTATATCATTGTATACAAAGTTGAGAAAAAAATCATTGTTCAACATTTAAGGCATTTTTGTACATAATTAGCGATTATTTATCAATTATTTATTTAACTTCTATTTAAAATTCTGTTTTTGTATATATTTGTATGTGTATGCAAACGATACCATTTGATCTAAATAAATTTTTAACTTCAAAAAAATTGAAACGTTTTTATTTTAAAGATAATGAAATTAACACAGAAGCGTACTTGTTTGGAAGTTTGTATATGCATACAAAATTATCGTTAATTAATTATTGATTAATGACTAATAAGTATCATCTTTGTATTCATCTTTACATTTTCATACATACTGCATATCATAAGCTTCTCTTTCATCTGTGCTTGTGTGTCTTTTTCATTATCTCTTTCTATCTTCGATCTTTCATTCACATAAGCCTCACCGTATGCCTTTGTTGAGCATATCCAACCACGCCCATAGTGAAAGAATATCATGGGTTTGTTACATGACTGATGATTGGTCAATTTTGAAATACAACACATGTGTTCTGATTGGTCAATTTTGAAAATACAACACATGGTCTGTTGCAAGCATTCTGTAAAAAACTGTTGCAGACCAGATGGCTGTTGAGTCGACATTAGCACCAGCGTTTCCTCTTAAGAAATTATGTGTTCATGAATACTGACTTCATGATGGGACACTGACTGGGTGACATTAACATTGGACCAGTTCTGATGTTGGGAGTCTCTTGTTGCTGTTAAGACCCTTCTTTTCAAATCGAGACAACCTCCAATTAAATACCTTAACTTGCGGACCTAAATCAACATTATCACAATGGCACAATGTCCAGACAAAAAAAGAATCCACTGCAGTATCCACAACAGCAAAGATTAAATATTTGACGGAGCTAAACAGTCCCGCCCAGTTTTCCCCGTCTCGTCAAGTTTTCTTCATTTCTCTTACCATATCATCGATTCCATTATGACCGACAAACACAGCTTCATTGCCAGTGTGACACAATCAGGTAATCAGTGAATAGAGAGTTACATTAAATAGCAATAACTCTTCAAACATAAGTTTTCAACAGCATTTCACCTTGAAGCAATGTCTTGTACATAGGCTTTCATTTCATCCAACAGATAACACAAAGTATTAACTTCAAGGAATGTTTGCTTATCAGTATCGTACTTTTTTCCAAACAGTAACACCAATGATCATGAACTTCATCTTCCCCAAGCCACACCCAAAACCACAAATGCCACCCATGATGATGCCACAGCGACCACCAATGATGCGTAAGTATATTCATATTATTATGTACTCTTTATTTCTTTACATATCAGCGCATTTTCCAAAGCCTAACAGTTAACATGTAAATACAGCAATACAAACACTATATGGCATGTCGGTGTATATTTTAATGTTGTTTGTTTCGGAACCAATAATTTTGTTTACAGAACATTTGAATATTTATTGATTATATCCAGGGTTTGCTTCAGAATGTTGCATTAACTTTGCAAGAACTTCTTTCTTTGTTATTTATTCTCTCAGTCGGGACTTACGATTGTTCTATTCATCTATGAACAACTTAGAAAACAGTTATATCAAAAATGCAAATAATTATATTCGTTTATAAATACACTGTATCTGGTTACGTTAATCCGAGTAATATATTGTAATGAACTATTTCAGCCATCAACCTTGATGTTGAAGTTAACGTTGAACAACCAGAACCCAGAATGATCCCAATGCCAATGATGATGCCAAGATATCTCCATGGTGAGTTAGACACTGCTCTTGTTCTATTCCGCGGCCGTGGTTAAGTACATTTATAGGAAGGTTTTTTTTACTCTTGAAATTAATATCTGCTTGGGGTCATTTTTGACTCTCAACTTTTGATATCTTTTGACCGTACTGGTTCCCGTTGACTTGTCTGAACAAAGTCTTTGGTGCGATGCAACATGGAACGGGAACCAGTTTAAAGGGGCCATTGAACAAAAGCTAATTACATGTAGTTACAAGTTATATTATTATATATTGGATTGTTACCTTGTTTCTAGGAGCTGAGCCAGCTATCCATCACCCAGCACTTGATGACATGACTGAGGAAGAAATGTTCCATCACATCATGGCTGTGAGACATGGTCTTATGACCGGAGAAATGCCAGAAGAAGTCCTCCAAGAAATGATTGAAGATCTCATGCAAGCGTAAGTCATCTGCACCAGTTTATGTTTCTCATAAAGTGTAACTGTACCGAGAGCATGTCTTTCTGCTCCACAAACTTGTGATACTGTATTCGGACGGACCAACCGACCGACCGACAGAGTAACTCCAACATACCTACTCTCAAACTTCGTTTGCCGGGATATAACAACATGTATACTTGTAAATAGAAAATGAAAAGTTATGAAAAGAACAACTTTCACTCAAATGCTTATAATATTGTTCAAATTCAAATTCTGAAATTCGATATTTTTTCTGTTTGTATAGCTTATTTAAAGATAACTCTATATAAATATGCAATTAATATCATCCTAAGACAAAGAATCGAAGAAATATTGAAGAAATTATTTTCTGATTACGGAGAATTTTGCATCAAATTACCATACCACTACGTTCAAATTATCTCCCTTATTGAAAACCACAAAATTTTACTCTGACTTTATTTTCCTGTTTTTATGCCTCAAATCATTAATTTAACATCCTTACTAATATCCCTATCTAAAAGTCAAACATTTATTTAGCTGATTATAATCACAAAAACGATATTGTGCAAAAATGTGTCTGAGGACCGTGGGAAAATTAATTTTGGATTCAAAAGTCAGTTCGAGTTGTTTCCCTTAGATATTACGGTAATGAGAACAAGAATAATCCTGCACACTATATTGGGCAATTAATTTCTAATTGTTGGTGTTATTTAAATTGTTTAAGAATACCATTCAAATAGAAGTATATATAAGGCCGTAAAATGATTCATTTAAGTGTGAAATTGCAACTAATGTACTCGAATATTCTGAACACATAAATGTCTATAAGGTTTCAAATCTACCTACTTCTTCTTATATGTAAGCATGGCTACCTATTGTTTGCATCTGTTAATTCTCCCATAAAAACATGTTTTTATAAATAACGACTGTGTCTGTCAGGGGCGTAGCTTGTCCTATAATAATGTGTAGGCATTTATCTAAGGGGCACCTTTTCACCATAGATTTGCAGCATTTTCCGTTGTGCTATAGCTTAAAATATTTTTATATGAAGTTCTTACAGTTCTGCATGCTCGTTATTTAAGCTCTGGGTTCTGTGATGGTCCATTCTTCCAGCCCCTATTCATATATGTTTATTGTGTTTTTTTTCGCATTGTTATTTTTTGTTAGAAAAAGTGAAGGCACTTTCCTATAGGAAGCTACTCCAGCAGTGAAAATGATTGAATAATGATTATTTTTCCCTTTGCAGTCGTTTGAGAATCCGTGTGTTGACTGTCAGAAACATGTTCCTCCAAGATCGTATTGCCGCCATGGAACACGAAGAGATGATGGAACAACAGCGCAATTACAGACCAGAACCCATGAGACCTCGTTCCACCAGACCCCAAAGACGTCCCACTCGCAAACCCGAGCATAGCCATCTTCTCCAGGCTCTCCTTAAGCCACGAGTCCTTTAAATTGATAGGATGAAATAACTACAAGGGCATAGCTAGCCAGTTTTCAATATTTGACACAAATCCCTTTTGGGTTTTCATTTTTATGTGGTACGGAATAAGGATCACACAGTTAAAACGATTGACAACACCTGGTCGGTCATTGTCTAGTATAGATATTTTATTGCTTATATTCATTGTAACTTATTAGAAGTGGCAAGAAATGACGATCATCCAAGCGAAACCTTTTTCTTTTTTGTTTTCTTGTTTAGCATTTATTTTATTTCGTTGTTTTCTTTTCGTTGTTTTATTTTTCTTGCTTTGGGAATATTCTGTCTCATATGTAAATTATTCGTTAAATGTAAATGCAATCAAGTTTTCAATTATATTTCATGTGAAAGATTTTGGCTTATCATAAAGGTCGTAGATAATGCTTATTATTCCAATAAAATCCATGAATGAGAAAGTAATCTTGTATTTTTTTAATCTTAGTTTTTCCGTAGGGAGTTGTTATCAACAATTAAATCCCTTGAAAGACTACAGTGCCTTGTCAGAGTGTTGCTCAAAGAACATCTCTCCACTGTACTTCAATAAAGTGCAACCTCTCCAAAGCAACACCCTTTGGGAGAAGCAAAATTATGTTGTTGTTGAGAGGTTGTTGCTCTATAGAGGTCAAATTCACAGATAAATTGTACAGTTGGGAAAAATCATGCTGTCATTGAAGGGAGTTTGTTGCTCCAGAGGGCCGCTCTGTTTGAATACCTATTTGGCTGGGGCTTAATATGGTATAGATTTAAACATCACAGTACTGATAAAACACATAAATTTATAAGAAAATAATATAAAACAAAAGAGATATAGTTAGGTTTATCACATCTTTTAATTTCAGTACAAAGGTTTACATGTTTTAATTTTCATACCAAGCTTTTATAAAATTAGAAAAAAAGAATACCTAAAAGCCGACATTTACAAAAAAAGTAAACATTCAAAAACAAATCACTTCTCAAACGCTGACCCTATTTCTTAGTTACCTTAGCTAAGATTAAATCATGATACAAAAAAAGGTTTACACAATATTGACCAAATCACATTGCAGTAGATCAAAATGGAAATACATAAACCTAAAAACATAAATAAACCGAAGCTTCAGCCAGTGAGAAAAAGTGGTGTTTGTCCTCAACATATGTACAATATACACATTCACACATTTTTCATGACTTTTCTATCATTCAATTAAAACAGTTTACGGGACATTTATTCTCAAAATGACGTCCGCTATTGTATAATGAACTAGTACAGTAAGGCTTAAAAAACTTGTTTGTCTCTGGTTACATGCTCATTAAAATCAGGGTATGTAGGTCTCGAATACTGACTCTTCAAAAGCCTGTGGAAAGGTAAATAAGGTGAGAATGTGGATGTGCCATTTTTCAGACCCAATAACAATTAGTGTCGCTGGGACAAGAAAGGCTAAGTCGAGAAACTGGACACAAACAAGTTTTTTAAGCCTAATTGGTTAATGAAGGAGTCGCCAGCATATGCACAAAATCTGTCATAATTACATCAGACAAGTTCAGTGAAGTGAATCAGTAAATGTTATACATTCTCTAAAGTTTGTTTAGACACTCTATAAACAATTAACAAATAGAGATAATCAGCACTCATCTGACATCTACAATCAAACCTGTCAACAAAAGTCACCCTTGGGAAAGACATTATGTGACCTTTTTGAACAGGTGACCTTTAATTGGAGGTCATTTTGTCTGCTAACGCAGGTTTGACGGTACAATATCAAAACAAAGCAAGATACCTAATTTTGTTACAATTTCAGAAATAAATCACACACAATATTTGTTCACACAATACAAGAAAGACACTCATAAGAACTACATACATTGTTATCTTCCAATTTATACAAAGCAATACAAAAACATAACATGCATAACATAACAATCCGATAAGTTAGACATCAGTATAAAGTCACATGACATCAGTGTTGAGTAACCTGACTTCAGTATGGTCACATGACTAAGAGGAGTCGAGTCACATGACTTTTGCAGTGAAAAATGTGGCAGTAACAGTGTGTACATACAGTAAAACCTGTGAACATAGGCCAGCCTTGGGAAATGCTAAATGTGGCCTTTATTGACAGCTGGCCTTTATTCAAAGGTTGTTTGTTCTGAATAATCAAAAAAAATTTAAAAGAATGGCGTTTATTCACAGGATGGCTTTTATTTGGAGGTGGCCGCAAACACAGGTTTGACTAAGTACAAAATTTTCATAACAATAAAATTAAGGTCTTCAACATGCAAATGTACAAAGGTCTTAGATCATGTGACAAGGTCAAAAGTCAAGCAAGATCACATCCGAAATAAACAAAAATCCATCCATCAATTTTGCTTTTTTTATATGCAGCATTTTCCTAACGTTTGAGGACACAGTTATGTATTTAAACTAATTCACTTATATCGATTGTAGAGCAAGTTCTTACAACTTATATTAACTACTCTCGATGACTGCTTCCTGGATTCTGACCAGTACATTTTTGTACTTGTGCCGAAAGAAGGGATTGTGAAGGTACCGGTCAAATTCCTGTCATGTATTTGAAAGGTCATATGATTCAATAGGAACATGGGTAGTTGTTCAAAGTGCTATATAATCAAGGTCATCATGAAATAAATACCCTGTAAGTACATCGTATATCTCAATACTGATAAAAAAATTTAGTCTGATTAGAATTCAGCACCCAATCATAATGATATATAAAATTTAAACATTGAATAAAACTGTATCATAATTTTCTGAACACAAAACAAATATCTTCTAAACACTTGACAGTTTATTTAAATGATTCAGTGACAGTGTAGATGTGCCCACGACTTCCAGTCTGTACCCTGCCAGCTTCTCTTTCTCAGTGGATTTAACATTTGACCTGTTTTCCTGGACTGTATTCTAACAAGTACAGACTTAACTTTCTACAAGGAGCTGATATCTTTTCTCCACATGAGGAAGAAAATTGCCATTTTTGCAAAATTTTCATGGAATTGTATGACCTGCTGCAACCAAGATTTTAACCCTGATACAAGGTTACAAGTCCAGCGCAATAATAACCTCTGGAACAAGGCCATGGACTCTGCCAGCTTCTGCAATAACCATGATCACATGATCAGTTAATTTTCTGTTCTAATTTCAGCTCTCATGAATATCATTTCTTAAGATAGAAACAAACCTGGTTAACTTAAAGAATCATTGGTGTCTTCCGAAATGCAAGGGCAGTAACTCAGACAAAATATGTCAGAGAGATAACAAAATACACTCATTGGAAGGAGCCCATACCAATGGAGCATTATGACTTGATAAAAAAATGTCATACAAAATTGAAAAACTTCACAGAAGCTGTTTTCATATGGATTTATAATAGTGCGTACATTTACACCACTAAAAACCACAGGTAACTGTATCATGAATAGATTATAAAAATATGAAAAAAAAAAAAAATTTAAATATTTTTTTTTTTTAATATTTTTTATAATCTATTCATGATACAGTTTACCTGTGCTGAAAACCTCTTGAAGTCATCTCATCCTGTAAAATAATTCTCCATCATTTTTCTTACATGGCCATAAAGTACATGAACTAACTATCGTAAAACACAACAAAGCTGCCATGAGCACAATTACCCTAACAAAATGTTCACACATGGACGCCACTCAGATGATAGTTAGACGGGCTGGAAGATGTTTACAAGATGCACCAAGTTCCGCACAGAACAAAATATTGTGACACTATCATAAATGCAGTCCTCCTAAATATTGTAGTTTTTTGTGTAAGAATTCTGTTATTTCCACAAATGATTGTTGATAGCTGACCTCGACACTTTTCCACATCTCTTTCTCCATCTCCTTGTATTCCTGTAAAATAAATAACGATTCACAATCAAACTCAAGTTTAACATCAGAAATAGTAAATAAAATTTATTAGGATTTAACGCCGTTTTTAACAATTTTTAGTTATTCACTGCGGACAGTCCACTTAATCAGTTTTCCTGGACTATATTCTAACCAGTACTAACTTACCCTTCTACCGGGAACCAGTTTTCCTGGACTATATTCTAACCAGTACTAACTTACCCTTCTACCGGGAACCAGTTTTCCTGGACTATATTCTAACCAGTACTAACTTACCCTTCCACAAGGAACCAGCAACTCCTCTACATGTGGAAGAAAACTGACATTGTCGTCAAATTTAAACAATATTAGTAGTTCACCACAAGACAATGCCACACAAATATCAAACCACTAAGTCATGTGCTTTTGGCCATAAAGATCTTTAAAAGTTTCCCTTTGAAACAATGGCTGACATCACATGACAGTGGTCAGGGTGATCAATTTAGCTCACCATGAGTGCTTTGTGGTTAAGTGACCTAAAATGACTGGACAAGTAAATAGAGAGAAACAAGAAGTGTTTGTGAGACACTGATGCCCCCTAAAGGCCAACTGGACAGTATGACCTTGATCTTTGACCTCAAAATTAATAGAGGTCATCTACATGTGATCATCAATCTCAAATATATGGAAATTAGGTTAAGTAATTCTATAGTTATTGCCCTGACAAGGTTTGGTTACGGACAGACATGTGCAAAACAATATACCCCCATTTCTTCAAAAGGGGGCATGATTAATAGTTACAGAATGGTGGATATAAGATATTACTTACGTCATTTTCTTCAAATGGTTGAGTTAAGTTTAAACTAGAGAGATCTAAAGATAAAAATACTGGATCTAATTCTGATGCTGTTTTATGAATCTCCTGACATACAAGTTCAGTCTCTTTAACCAAGGTATTGTAGTTATCAAATGTACACGGCTGAAATATACATCACAGTATACAAATAAGTAGTTACAGACAGCAGAGCAAAATTTGCAATCAACAAAAAAATGCTGTGAATTGTTGCCTAAATCTACAACCATTAAAGCATAATGACTAAGCTGCAATCTGACTTACAAAGAATTTATTATTTCCTTTAAGATGTGGATAAACATAAATAAAAGTTGAAACCATCTGTTGGTGGTATTAAGTATTGGATAAAACAAGATGTGTTTTTGAAACACAATGCCCCCTCTGGATGACCTTGACCTTTGACCTGAAAATGCACAGGTCCTGTAGAGGTTGTCATGGGGAACCTACATATGAAGTTTGATGAATGCAGGTGCAAGCGTTGTGATTTTATAGGCAAGGTTAAAGTTTGGTACAAACAGACAGAGAGACCAAAAACAATATGCCTCCGATCTATTGATATGGGGGCATAAAAATTGATTCCTAGCATTTTAATACTAAACAAATAAATGCAAATGGGAATCTAAACTGTTCAGTATGAAATAATTACCATTGGTAGCATGTTCTCTTTCTTCTTCTTATTTCTCCGTGACAACACTGTCTTCACTGGTTTTAACATTCTATAACATACTCCGAATAATACACAGAGATGGGACACCGCCTGAAATATCACATTTACTTGAATATCAGAATACAGGTAAACAACTCCTTATCCTGTAAAAAATCTTATCCCACAAAAAACCTTATCCAATCATTTGGAGAAATAAGACAAAAAGTAAAATGGTGTTTACGAGAAAGTACATGAAATTTATAACATATTGATAATATAAGACATAAAATCAGAAATGAACTGATAAAATAATCAGTACTGTCAAATGGGTGCATGTCCAACAAAAACAAAATGTAAACATACTCGTAGAAGTATCTATTTCTATCACAAAATGATGATTTAATTAGATAACTTAAGCCAAGATATAAGTGCAATAGGAATGGATGATTTTTTTATTGTCGCAGTGCAGATTGTGACTGGACAGCAGTCTAAAAATAGGAATAATTGAACAGATATGAGCACTGGGAATTTTACAGTACTAGAACACAATGCCACAACAAACATTCAATGAGCAATTAAGGTGAGAAGGCTCACCCTATCCCCCATACCCTCCTCCTATTTTCTCGACAGATTTACACATTTCAACTGAAATACTATTTACTTACTGGCACTCAATCTATCCTTGAACTTGGTGTTATATTTGAACATTCTGATCTTAGCAAATATTATGCACATTTATGAAAAATTTATTCAGAATAAATTTGTAAATATTCACAAAGATGGTCCTCATGAACTTATGTTTTAAGTAAACTTAACTCTTACTATATGAGGCAATTTGCCGCAAATTAAACAAAGTATCATTCTAATATATAACTTACCTCAGACAATAAAACCATATTTTCAATAATATCAGGATTGATGGATTTCTTATCATTATCTTCACAGATCATACAAACTTTATTTTTATCCAATAATTCTGAAATCATAAAACATATCCATCAATTAATAACTTTTTTTCAGTGGGTTAAACGCTATTTTTCAACAATTTTTCAGTTATATACAGCGGTCAGTTCACCTAACCCGTTTTCCTGGACTGTATTTTAACCAGTACTAACTTATCGTTCCACAAGGAATCGACAACTTCTCCACATGTGGAGGCAAATAGATATTTTCATACAAGGATTTGCTGCAACTGATATTCAAACCCTGATCGTTGGGTTAATGGCCAGCACACTAACCATTGGACCACAGTTGCAGTTAATAAATTGTGCATCTTAACATTCAGTTAGTGCAATAAGTTGAAATTCTAAACTTACAGCGATTAACTACAAAATTGGTAAAATTTATTAACTGCAATGTCTTCGCCTTAATTAAAATATGCTGTTGCCTGCATTCACAAGGATTTTCAAAACAGAAACTGAAATAAAATTCACAATTATACACAATCTTGTATGAACAATCTGGACTTTGATTCAATGAGAAGGAAGTTCCGATATTTTTTTTACCTTTTAGCAGTTTGGGTATACTAGTCTTGAGTCTTTCTTCTTTAGCGCTGTCTATTTTATCTGAAATAAGTAATTCCAAACATACAATAAAACAATCATACCAAATATCAATGTTTTGTTTGTCTGAGTTTTATGCCCTTTTCAACAGTCAGAATCATATGACGCATATAATTCACCTAACCATCGTTCCTGGGAAGAACCAGTACTAGACTCTCATCCACCGTAATCAAGTGCCTACTTTCTAAAATAAAGAGACATGGTCGGTAGCTGGGCTCAAACCTACGACACTCTATCAGTGAAAGGTTATTGTGATTTAAAGTCAGCGACCTAGTCAGCGACCTTTATCACTCGACCATGGAGGCGGTCCCAAATATCATTTGACAATTCTTCAAAAAAGATTTTATTTCATATCCCTTACATTGAAATAATACTTTTACTTACCTATATCAATATCTTGTAGACTATGAACATAGCTTACATTATCCAACATCTCCAGGAATACAGTGTGATATTTTCCTTGTAGAAATGAAGACAGTCGAGTTCTAAAAGGTCCCTGAACTGAATACTAAAATAATAAAAATAACAAACATGATTTTGCAAGATAGAAAAAAAAATTGAAAATAATATTAAGGAGATAAGAAATTTCAGAAACTACTACTCTAAGCTTATTAAGAACACTGGGCACTCATTGGACAACAGGGATAGCATTAGCCAATCAAATTTTTTACTACATTGGTATGTCAAAAAAATATTGGAATTGAAATATATAGGTAAATTCATTAAATCACTTAATAGTGACTACTTCAATAATACAGCAATCTCATTATAAGCATCATTCATTTTCTAACCTTTTTCAATACAGTATTTTTTGGGGACTTATTTGGGGTCAAAATTTGGCCAACATTTGGCCCTGTATCTTTTTTCCACTAAATTCAATAAAAATTTCCCTTCAGCAGAATTTCATTTTTCTTTAAAATATTTTTGATGAAAAAGATCATTTAATTGACCTGCAGGATAGATCTTTGTCAGTAGCCATCAAGGACATGCATACTTTGTCATGTTATTGTTCATCCTTTTTCCCTCAACACCCTCTTTTCTCCTTTCTAAGGGCCTGCCACATTTCCCCTATTTTGTTTGTTTCATTGGGTTTTATGCCCCTTTTCAACAGTCAGAGTCATATGAGGCGGACAGTTTACCTAACAATCATTCCTGGGACGAACCAGTACTAGACTCCCATCATCCCTAAGCAACTGCCTACTTTCTCAAATAAAGAGACATGGTCAGTAGCTGGGTTCGAACCCACGACCCTCGATCAATGAGTGGTTACAGTGATTTGAAGTCAGTGACCTTAACCACTCGAGCACGGAGGTGGGCCTACCTTTCCCCTATGGGTGAAAAAGAACTCAAGTTGAAAATATGACCTACTCTGTATTGAGATAATATTTCTGTAACTGAATTGATCATAACTACCTTAAACTCCTGAGAAAAACAATCCTGACAACTTTCTAAATGTTGACTAAGTTTAGTCTGTAAGTCATGTAGTACATCATGTATTGGTTGTTTCCCATCGTTAGATAAACCATTATTTGTATGATGATCATGGTCTATCTCACGTCCCAACATCACGGAGGCAGCCAGTATACGTAATGTTAGATTACGAACCTTCAACCAAGCTATCTGTGTACACAATCAGAAATCAAATATCCGTTTTAGCAGCTTTAGAATACAACCCGCTAACTTACATTTTCACTATTTTACTATCTTATTTCATACTATTATTAAACATACAAAGATGTCAATAAACTAGCTCTATAATTATTTGCATTTAAAACTGTGCAGTTCAAATGCAATACAAGGCGTTCTTAAAAAACACTTTGTTTGCAGTAATGCTACCCACTCACCAAATAGGCCCCAACCCAACTTTTTTTACCCCTCAGTTCAATTCTTTTTTCTTTCGGTAAAAAAGTATTCTGACTTGTATTTTGGGTTCAATATAGAAAATATTTTATCTAAAAGAACTTCTGACCTACCTAACCACAGAAAAATTCTTGGTAGGGTTACCACCACAAACAAAGATTTTTTTAAGAATGGCCTTAGTTACAGAATTATGTTCAAACAGATTTTCTGAAGCTTGCAGTCATACAAAATAAAGTATATCAACTTTACAACAATCGTTAATGCAAGCTGTAAAAGTTATCAGTAAATAGAAAGTAATGCAACTAACAATTCAGTCCTGAGAGTTTTGACAGATAATCTATACATTACCTCTTCCCTGAATGAATGCTGCTTAGCTTTTTCCGTGTCACAAACAGACGTAGGATCCCAACTCAAAATCACAGAAAAATTCCTATTATCACACAATTCATCAAAATCGGTTTTATCTGAAAATTATACAAAACACTTGAAATACCAAGATGTCACATACATTTCTTATCATTGTTACTGTGTATTAAACAAGAAGTCTGTGAAATATGGATGCCCCTAAAGGCCAACTGGATAGTAAGACCTTGACCTTTGAACTAAATTCAATAGGGGTCATCTAAATGTGATGACCAACCTCATGTCCAAATCTGAGAAGCTTAGTCCAAATCTTTCTCTAGTTATTGGTCAGACAAAGTTTGGTTACGGACGAACAGACCGACAGACATGTGCAAAGCAATATTTTTTTTCAAAAGGGGGCATAAAAAATACCAGAAATATTATATTTACTACAAAATGACATGAGCAACGGAAATTACCTTCAAATGAAATATCAAGTCACATTTACAGGCACTGCTAATGCCAGTGTTCATATATATGACATTAATATTACTAAATGAGACAACAATTAACACACATGAGAATTTGTGCAAGAGAGAGAATTACCTTTAGCTGGATCTATTTCCATGTACATTACCATCTGTTCTGTACTAACATGGCTGAAAGAATATTTATATTAACATTATTAAGTGAATACATTCGAAAAGGATTACACTATTAATATCAATTTTATATCAAGGAGGTATTTGTCATCAAGCTAGTGAATAGTGACAGATTTACTACACAAGATGAGCCAACACTTTAAAAGGTGATTAGCGAAAAAAAATAAGCCCATCAAAAATTACTATTTGCAGTCCTAGAGGTGAAAAAATTATTCTAGACCAGAAAATTGAAGAAAATGTTTGGGTCGCAGTAAATGTTTGGGTCAGTCATGTTAGCGCAAACATTCATAGATTTATTTTTGGCTTTATAATGATACATACCTGTTTGTTTCTAAGACAAGATCCAATAACATCCTCTCTGCTGTCGCGTTAGCATACTGTAATGAATGTTGTAACCTATCTCGAAATCTCACAAACTCGTCAATCTAAAGTAGATAAATAAGGGTGTGTCTTAAAAAGGTACATTTAAACTGTATTTAGACTTTAGCATACTAATAACAACAATAGAGTATGGCTTTATTTTAGAAGGCTATACATTTGGTTTTCCACAATGTTCCATGTGGGCCTCTCATGAGGCCATAGAAAAAAATACTTGTATTCAAGTTTACTCAACTTAACTTCATTTTTAGCCCTGACCCTCAACTTTCTAACAATAAAATCAAAATATTCGAGGATGACCTGTACAGTACAACCTCCCATGATGGCTCTCTCTTTAGCAACAACCTCCCTTCAACAACAGCATGATTATTTCCCACTTCACAATTTAACCATTAATATAACCTCTCTAGAGCAAAAACCTCTCAACAACAACATAACTTTGCTACTCCCAAAGGGTGTTGCTTTGCGAAAGTTGTACTGCACCTCCAAATTACATAAAATAACAGTGTTTTTTCAAGTTTTTCAAGCTACCTGTCATGTTATCCTAAATATGCCTAGTCAAGGATGAGACAAGAAGGTTATAGAGAATCGATAGCCTCACCTAGTGGATGTCTTAGCATAATAGATGTGCAGACTGAGATTATTTGGTATACTCACTACATCAACAAAAGTAACTTTACACATTTCTTACCAAAATAATTCAGTGATGGTAAGTACACTAACCTTAGTAAATGATCCAAATTTGTATGATGCTATCAGATACTCTGCAGTCTGTAAGAAACAAACAAACCAAACATGATAGTATACTCATATACACACAAACTGCTCCAGTATAGACAAGTGAAGAATTATAGGGTAACAAAGGCTCATCATAAAATATTATCAAGATGGTTCAAACTTGATTTCTAAGAGACAAAACACTGATAAATAACAATTCATACAACATGAGAATAAAATATGCATGGAAAATAAGTTAATGCAATAGTCATGAAAAATGTATTAAATTTGTAAACTTCATCATACATGCTTTCATTTCGAATTTGATTCAAAATTCTTAACAGGAGCTTAATAATTAAATGTCTACAAATAAGACAATATGACTAACCTCTTTATGGTTTACTGTAAAGAATCGCAGCATAGTTCCATACATCGCACAAGCAGAGGCAAAATGGCCTAACCTTCCAACGTGGTTTGATACTATATGTCTGAAATAATAGTAAACATTGATCTAGTTCAGATAACGCCACAGTTAACATGATCATACTTCATGGACAGGTAGCTGGGGTCTTCAACTCATGAAAAAAGGGGGGGTGCCCCTTTTTAGCCGTTTTTCAGATCACAATGAACTTAATAATTCTTTTTGGATTCTGAGTCAGAATTAACCTTGTGGTCCACAAGGAACTGCTAACTTCATCCCAGGAATGATCCGCACAGGAGGAAAATAGGCTAAGATGCAATGTCTTTATCAAAATTATCAACTGATATAATGAACCTAGAACGTCAACACAATGAGCTACAACAAGACACTCTGGTTAATAAATCCATACACCTCCAAAGGAATGCTTGACTTAACCATGTATGGGTAAACAGACAAGGCAATCACTATAACCACAGTCCAATAGATCTTTATATTTAACGAACTATTCATGAAGTGTGCAAGAAGAGTTCAAGAAATATTCATGATTTCAAGCACACACAATATCAAATTTCCCAAAGTTGCAAAGAACAAATGCCATCAAGCAGTAATTCAATAACTTTTAAAACATTACACATGCACATTTTTGAAAAGAAAATTTCTATTGTATCACATTAATCCATTCTTACCCTAGAGTATCATTCATGATATGTTTGATTTCCATTCCATCATACAATGCAGGACAAGGTCCAAATGCACCTGTAATAAACCAAACAGCAACTAAGAGTTAATTCCCTTATTCATTCTACTTATCTGTTGTTTAATGGCCCGTTCGACCGCAATGGTCATTACAGAGCTGCCCCAGAGAGAGGTGAGAGAAGATACAGGAGAACCAGGCATTTGTATCCCTACTCTTATTTCAAATAGTTTTTCCTGGTTCTTCATCATGTGCTCTTAAATATGAGGCATACTTTGAGTGGCAGGAATACCCAGGTACTGTGAGGTCTCATATACAAGACAACAGGCAACAACCTATGACATATAATACAGTTAATACATATAATTTTCTAAATTCTGTTGCTAGGTAACTTACCCATTGTACAATAAAGCCGTATAAGAAGTAACTTCATCTGGAAACTTGATGGACTTTCTTTCATTCCTAATTCTAGTAAAACTATCATCTGCCAAACTATACTTTTTTCACCTGAGGGAAGAAAAGAATCATCAGCATGAAATCAAATTAAGGCAATCATTGAAAATAATTCATAATGAACATGGTAACTGTTTCTCAATTTAAAAATTAGAAATCTCATTTATGAAAATATTGTGTTGAGTAGTAAATTCAAGCCTGTGTTAGTGGCTATCTCAGAATAGAGGCCACCCTATAAATAAAGGCCATTCTTTGAAAAACAGTCATTGATAAGTAGCAGTCTGGTAAATGGTATTTATAAATTAGCTGGGATATTCACCAGCCCAATTAGCTCAGTTGGTAGAGCATCTGACTTAAGCAGGAGGTCTTGGGTTTGAGCCCTGCATTGAGTACATTAACACAATGACAACTGAATAAAGGCCATCTGTCAATAAAGGACACATTTTGTGTTTCCCAAGGTTTGACTTTACCACTCTCAGATAAAAAATATCTTGATACAAGCATTATAAATGATAGACTTACCATGGTTCTGCCAGACATCTAACAATAATGCCACAGCTAGAAGTAAATAACTATCACAGTACTGCAAATCTGTAGTTAACAATTCTTTTCCTAAAAATAATAAAAACATTACTTAATGAACTACTAAATATTTCTACTGCCTCATGATACTGTAGTCATTCAGTTCACAGAATACTTAACAGTAAAAAACAATGTTTAAAACTGGACTCCATGTTTCATTGTTTGTTTCATTAAGTTTTACGCCCCTTTTCAACAGTCAGAGTCATATGAGGCGGACATTTTATCTATCCATCGTTCCTGGGAAGAACCAGTACCAGACTCCCATCCTCCATAAGCAACTGTCTTCTTTCTCACATAAAGTGACATGGTCGGTGGCTGGGCTGGAACCCAAAACCCTCTATCACTAAGAGGTTATATTGATTTGAAGTCAGCGACGTTAACAACTCAACCATGGAGGCAGGTCAAGAAACAATACTTAATTAAGCAATAAATTATTTTGTATAATCTTACTTACCAAACTGTAAACCATTTTTATGTCGATCAACAAGCTCTCTTGCTAATTCTAATTTTTCGTCTTTTGTTAGATTTAAATGGGCACCTAAACATCTACATAGCTGTATACATGTTATATGTCTCTGCATTTGTTTTATCTAAAAGGCAAAATAAGAGGATTATTGTGTAAATCTAAAATCTAATTCATGGACCTAACATGTTGACCTCCAAGTAGAAGACTAAAACCTATTAACTTTTCCAGAGGGGACCACTGAGATGAAGGGTCAGTAATTACTAATCAGGGATCAAAACCACTCTACAAAGGAGGCAGCAATCAGGGTATAACGTAACAATACTTCTTTCTATTTATATTAGCGACCACTGGATAACAAAATTTGTTAATCACAAACGAACCAATTTAATTAATTCTAATTTCTAGTGTATGATAGGTACATTACAATTCTAAGTACAATCAAACCTGTGTTTGCGGCCACCTTCTAATAGCGGACAATCTGTTCAAAACCAACATGGATAATTTAGAACATTTTGACCTCTGAATAAAGGTCACCTGTCAATAAAGGTCACATTTTGGCCTTCTCTAGGATGACCTTTATTCACAGGGTTGACTTTATGTGTATAATTAATCATAATTTTGTTCTTACATTTTCTACATAGGTTATAGAGCCATCAGTTCCCTTGTATTGATTTTTACTTTGTATACGCTCGGCCAGCTGAAACAGAACATTGTACAAATACATTAGGTGTTATACATAGTATTTTATAGATTACATGCTGAAGCTAGTTAGTATAAAGGTTTAAATACAAACAGGAAGCGTCCAAACATGATGAAAACCTGGAATCCTATTATCTTATTTATCTATATGGTATTTAACAGAGACCTAGACATTGCACTGAAAAAAAAATCATTCTTACATATAACAATGTTAACAAGATGTGGCTAAAGAAAGGCAAATTCAAAAAGCTAATAGGCCTTTGAACAAAATGGTACATTTAGTCTAAGGACTGACCTTGGCTTGTTCCTCCGTATTTAAGATCTCTAAATAAGCTCTTAAATCACTAAAACAACAATATTTGTCACCAAACTGTACATAGTAGCTCTCCAATAACTCTACAGGATCACCTGTAACAAAAACAATTAATATATGAAAACTATTCCAGGGTTGCCACTTAGTTGATAAAATGAAATCCACCGACATTTCCCTGTCCGACGAAATCATATTTTTCACGGACCAATACTACTTAATGTTTAGCCACCTCCTCCCCTACAGTCGTCCAATACACCCATATTTGTTTTCTTCAGAAAATCAATTTTTAATAAATACTGCTGGAAGACTACCATAGTCACTAAAAAATTATAAACATCAAGCTAAAATTTTATTTTTCCCTTAAGTTTTTTGACATTGCATTTTTCACTGACCATAGTGTAAATTTCCCCGACCATTAACAGATCTTGAAAAAAAAACATGTACTAATTACAAAAATCACACGAAACTTAATATTTTCACACTTTCTTATCAGAAAAAAGTAATTTCCTTTCATTTATATGATATCAAAACACAGTTTGTTGAGTATACATTTGGAGTGATGGTTAATCAATACTTAACGACCACATTTTCAACTTTCAAAATTATTTTCGATAAAGGTCAACAATAAACAAATACCATAAGTACGACAAATATCAGTCGAAGAAGTCTGTGCTTGTTTAATTAGTTCTAAGTGAGCCAGGTATGGCCCACGATCTAAACGGGATCCTTCCATCTTTCGTTGACATTCTTTGATAAAGGATAGAGCTTTCTCTGCAGTATTATCCACCGTCTCCTCACTGAAGATACAGAAAAGTTACAAAATTGACTGTCCATTATATTTTACCCCTAACAAGACAAAAGCTTTAAGAATTATCATCAGTGAAACAAACAAAAAATCGGAAACTCTGACACATTTCGGAAAACTTACACCACGCATCTCAATTATACAACTTCGTAAAACAAAAGGGTCATGATGGCCCTATAATCGCTCACCAGAAAAAAAGACCATTGGAGAGGCACATTTTCATATTTCCCATATGAGCCTATATAAAATCAAGTGACTCTAGGGGCTGGGCAAATTTTTACCCCAGGGCCAAAATGTGAACAAACTTGGCAGAGGTCCACAGACAAAACTACATACTACATCCGAAATATCTAAGCTTTAGTGAGCTAAAAATGTACAAATATAATTCATTATTACCAATACAAAGATTTATTTTGAGATGGTCTCATATATAATTTAAAACATAAATAATGAAATATTTAAAACTGGTCCAAAAATGTGTGGTTATTGTTTTGATGCAATCTATGTCCCTGATACATGTCTCGTCCTTTTTCCTGTGATTTCCAAGACAAAACATTTACCTTTCAGCCTGTGGTTGCCATTTCTCCTCTTCAAGTTTTAACGTAGACATAATAAACTGTTTCCACCAGAGGATATGATCAGGGCTACATAAATAGAATAATAAAACTTTTTATACACTTTTTGAGAATGTAATCAACATCACATTAAAAACTATTTTAACTGAAGACTGCAGGGTTCTCAATAAGTTTGTGGCCAACAGGCCCAAAAGCAAGACTAACAGGCCTGCTAGGGGGATTCCAGGCATTTTCTAGCAATATTTTATCAACTTTTGAGATTTCTAACCGGCCCAAACACATTTCTAAGTGGCTAAATTGGCCTGCAGCCTGCTGTTATTGAGAACAACACATGTTTTTTTGCCTTTTATACATATCAAATTACATAAACATAAACAGCTGCTACAGTGCTTTAATATTGAATCTATAATTGCCACTTCACAGCAAATATTTTGTTGCACCAATTTGACATTACCAATGTATTATGTTGTTCCTGGGAAGAACCAGTACTAGACTCCCATCCTCCATAAGCAACCTCCTACTTTCTCACATACAGAGACAAGGTCGGTAGCAGAGCTTGAATCTACGACTCTCTATCAGTGCGACTTTACAGTGACTTGAAGTCAGTGACCTTAACCACTCGACCACGGAGGCGGGCCTGAGGATCATTAAGTCAAGGTTTGTGAATCAACAAGATTATAATACTATGCACTGATTACATACTTGCTACAGAGTAACTTCCTGTAGGCAACATTAGTTTCCTTCCATCTACCTAACTTTGTATATAATTCTGTAGATTTTGTCTCCTTGAAGTTCAATTCACTCACTAGCTTCTCTGCAATAAATCCCATTGTAACATAAATATTAATTACTTAAACAGCCAATTTTAGAAAACATTTTACATTAAGGCCACAACAAATTGATAATACACTCCAAAAAAAATTGAAGCAAGCCAGTGAAAAAAGAATTCTATAGGAGGTCTTTAAGAGGCAAGCGAAAATAGAAAAATAAAAAAATACCATTTAATGCAAAATCTTTAATAAACATCTTTAATAAACAACTGTTAGAAATGAACAATGAACAGAAGCAACATGGCAAAAGTCATTGTATACTAGTCTATATTAATATGCGCGAAGAATAACACAAAAATTGAATAGTGTAATTAAATATTAAACTCATATTATAACTTTTCTTCGCACAAAATAAGATCAATCTGGCCTTTGTACAAGAAGAATAGTATCAAACATGAATAGTGTACATCACATGATTTACCTGACAGTGGTCCTTCAAGAACTTTTATTGCATCTTCCCATTTCTCCATCAACTCAAGAATGATCAAGTACATCTGTACCTCTGTAATTAAAACAATAGCAGACGTGTTTACTTGTAAATTTGCTAACTAAAACATTATACAAACAGTACTTCATAATTATTATTCTTAATCATTAAAATTTATTATAATTTTATGATTGATAAGAGGAGCCTCAATGGCTGTATAGTAATGGTCGTTGATTAGTCATTCTTATTCCCACAACACTGTGAGTTTGATACCCTGTCATGCTACACTGTTTAAGCTGGAAAAGTCACCAAATGGTCCAGGCTATTGATGCCCAGATAAACCTCAGTGATTATACAAGATCAATTTAGACATCTTTTACAAATCATAGATTGTTTGTTCACCATCTAATGTTGAAATAAGTATCAAAACACAGACCAATTGTAAAAATACAATACTTCTATGGCTTGGAATTGTTTGCATTTATTTAAAGAAAATAAAAGACTAAGTAAAATTACTAGCCGGAGATAATTAAATTAATTTTTTACCTGCTTCAGCTTCAACTTTTCCTTCATCAACAAATTTCTTCGTCATTCTTTCAGCTAAAGGTAAAAACATCTTCTGTGCAAGATTCTTGTCAGAACAGTTTCTAGCCTAGAAACAAAAATAACTTTTCTGTAATTCTTACGGTTTGTTTAGGAATGCAGGGCTTTTTTCCCTTCTATAACAGAGGCCGAAATTCGGTGACTTCCCAATTGCAAAAAGGCAGTTTTTTCCCCAATTTTAGGCACGAAATTCCCCAAAATACAATGCTATTCAAACTCAAAAGTTTAACCTTCTCAAAATTTGGCCAAATGTCGCGCTTGAATTTCCCAAAATTAAAGGTCAAGGCCCTTCCCAATTTTTGGAAAAAAGGCCTTGGGAATGAAAGTAATGTAACATATATTCTAACTGTTAAGACTGGTTGACTTCAGGAAGAGTAGCATGAATCATCAATCAGACAGGTATTTGCTATGATAATTTTCAACATAAGGCAAGAGGGTTGTACTAAAGATATGTTGGAGTGCTAAGCCAGTACATACAAAACATAATTCAAATATTTGCAAATTTTTTTCATACTAAAATACAGTAAAACTTGTATAGCAACCATCTCCATATAACAATCACATCAATACTAGTACCTCAGTATAAAAACCTCCTCAATATCATTTTCAACACTTCCTCTACATTAAAATGTGGTATTAAGACCATTTCAATACTAAGACAGTAAGTTTTTGTCTCATATATATTGAAAACACTATTGATTTATTCAATATGTTCATATTTAATACATGGCTTTGATAGTTAACTAAATGCTACATTATGCTTTCCATTACCTGCATCACAATACTCATGATGGCCCAGAAATAATATGGATTCTTGTTCGGTTTTAACTTGTGAAGGGTCATGGCTGTTTGCTGCTGTTTTTTATGATTACCAAGTCTTACATAAGCCATGAACATTGCAGTAAGAATCTCCTCATTATCAGGTCTCTTCTTGTGAGCATTCTCATACATATCTGCTATCTGGTCCACTGTTAAATGGAATAATAAAAAGTGTATAAGGCCTTATATAAAACAAGGCACTGCACTGGATAAATGCATAAGCACCTGGCAGCATGCTTGACAAAACAGTAAAATCTATTTAACCTCATACAGACAGATAGACCGACCGGGCAATTACTACATGCGCCCGCATCATTAGTTGCTGAAAGCATTTATAAATAAATCCTGTTTATTGTTGATCTACCAACCTTGAAGTTTCTAATAGCAAATTCCTAAGCATGAACTGTAGTATTGTAACTTTTTTCTTAAATATTTTAAGAGGATATCATTGATTACAGTGTATACACAATAAAGTTCAACAAGGAACAGTATAGCTTTCACAAATTTGTTTTTTTCCAATCCTAATTCCACTGGGATATTCACCAGCCCGATTAGCTCAGTTGGTAGAGCATCTGATTTGCAAGCAGGAGGTTGCCGGTTTGAGTCCCGCATCGGGTACATTATTTTCCTCCTCCTATTACAGAAGTAAACTACGCTAATGATAACTGTTCTCTTACATTTGTGAATTTCTCTGTAACATATTGCCATAGCCTGCAGTGTGGCATCATCAGTAGGATGCTGGGTATGGACATCTTGTAAGATCACTGAACTATCGTCATGGCGACCCAACCTCAACAGTGCTAGTGCTTTTAACACCTGATGATAAGAAACGCGAATGGTTTTAGAAATCAAAAACATAAGTAGTAAACATTCAAAAGCTGTCAAAGACTCAAAGGTACACTTCAAGGTAAACAAGCATCACAAAATTAACAACTAAACAAACAAAGCAACCATCTAAACATCAACTGTACTGAAAGTATCCTAACATGAAAACTGAACTGACATAGACTTGCACTTAAACATGGAACAGGTTGTGGTTGTAGAACAACGTAATACTTTGGTCTGCATCAAAATCCATGTGGCCGCCCAAGTGAGTGACGGCTATTAAAGCAGAACTATCATTCAGTTATCAAAAATTACTTACCCTTGCACATTGCAAGTCTTTCTGCTTTTTCAATACTTTATCAGCTTCTTGCAATGCTTTCTTGTTATTTCCATTGTCAAGGCAATCTGAAATTAACATTAAATGACTACAGTGATTCCCATGGGAACAAAACCAAAGAAATGTGATTTTTTGATAAAATCAAATTCTGTTGTTTACATTTCTTCGCCGAGTCAGACGATGAGATTTTGCTTTAGGCTAAACTTTTTAAGCTGTGACCACGTAGATCTATACTATACATCAACATTAGGTTTAAGTGCTATGGAAACCATGTATCACTAAAACACATAGCAAATGTCTGCGATAGATGTAAATTATGCATGTCTATAGCTGTCAAAACACAGAAAAAATCATGATTTGGAAGGAGGGATGGCCGGTGTGACCTTCGCACTGAATATATAAAAAGAACACAACAATGGTGGATAGTTTATGTAAATGTACAATAGCTGACTTGGACAAATACCATAAATTGGTCTCAGACGGCGCTCAACAACTTCAGGAGACACTTTCGTATTATCCACATGGCTACGAGACGCCATGTTTGCTGCAATCTCGCAGAATTACGCGATATTTTGTAGTTTGCAAAAGAGCAAAACGGATTGAAAGTAGCGAAATGGATAAGGAAATGCGGAAGGATATCATATATAACGTATATATATAGGGGACCCACCCAGATATAATCGACAAAATAAATCCAAGGGTTTGCCATTAAACATGTGACAATGATTCGGTTGTTTCTGACGTACTGCACGTTAGGTCCTTTCATCTATGAAACTGCCGAGTACCTGACCTCCAATTAACGTACGTATATTTTAAGGCGGATCGCGGGTTTCCTTTAGAAAAAATGGTCATTTTTTTGGACGTCAACGTACAATATAGAAATTTTGCATGAACAACCTTTAAGGTATTTGCTAAAGCAAAAATGATATATTCAAATGATATTTTCATGGAAACCGGTCAAAAAGCGCCATCTGGCGGAGTGATATATTTTTCGTTGATTTCGCCTTATTAAATTTCCTGTACTGCTCCGATAATATTGTATAATTATTAACTTAATTCACATAACTGCGTTGCTGGATCATTTACAAATCCGAAAAAGTCAATAATGTTACATGTTGCTGTCATTGAATATTAACAGACGTCGAGCGAACACCGTAGGGGTGGCAAATTTACAATGCC